>OZ037772.1:6779888-6909888 GCA_964035545.1 Bugula neritina | reverse complement strand
GATCTGCAACACTTGTCAAGTTCATTACACAACACAGAGCAAAACGCATAACATTGTTTCCACCAGTTGATTTATAAATTTTATGTATTCCTAGCAGCAAACTTCTAAAAGAGGCTAAGTTTTTATTAGAATGAGTAGGCAGCCACAAAAATTCACTGCTACTATACTACATAACAATTAACTACATTCACCTTCGTATGAAATGATACAGTAGCTAATAGGTGTTACATATTCTATGGAGCAGTAAGTATAGTAAAATAATGCAGTAGCTACAGTAGGTGATTAAACTGAATCCGAGACATTTCACAAATGACAATTCAAAAACACCTGTTTCGAAAAAGACAATTCCCAAATTGACAATTCCCAAACTGACAATTAATAAATTGACTTTTAAAAAAAGGACATTTCTAAAAATGACATTTCACAAATGATACGGCCCAGTCAGGTGTGAGCTCGACCTGGTCAAGAATAAGTTAATATATACGTGGGCAATTGCAGATTAGGACTGTTTGGTAGCTAACACTACTTCTGTGATTGCCTAACTCATACGGCGTTTATATTTGTTGCTAGATCCTATAGAGATGCTTAGCAATACTTTGCCATGTTTAATCATTGATATAAAAATAATATATTATGGCTACATATATGTTTAAATATTTATCATGCTAGAACCACACAAAAAGACTGCATGAGTAAAAGTAACTAATTAAAACAAGTTACTGACAACAACTTACAACTATTACAGTCCGACATTATACCATCCTGTAATTAAACATTGTTACAAATCTAGTCCTAACACTTATAGTAAATTATGAAAGGTTTTGGTTATTGTAATGCATATGTTGCAGCCATAACATTTTTGCATAGCAAATATATAGTGATAAGTAAATTCCAGAGCACAGTTACCTTTATGCTCAAGTATGGATGAGAGTGCTTGATGGGTAATAAAACATTTTAGAGCATTCTAGTCACCAATTATCTTATCTTCAAAGCGCTGCGTGACAATGCAGTGTTTCATTCTAACAAAGACAATAATTTGAGTATAAATTCACTTCAACTCAGCCTTACTTTGAGTAGCCATTACTTGTTACATCCAAGAAAACATCTCAATGTAGGTGTCAAAGAATTGAGTGTAGTGTAGTGTAGTGCAAGTCATTAGATTTTCAAGTTCATAAGATTGTATACTGGCTTGCGGTGCATCACAAATATATGAAGTGCTACAAAAGTGTATTACAGTAAACTTCTGTTCTTCTGTAAAGTTGTAATCTGAGTGTCCACTTTCAATCTCAAAAAAAATGGATGTTAGATTATTTAATGACAGCAGAGAAATCACTTAGTCGTTTTTGAGAAATGTTTATGTTGTCCATAGTAGCTACATTAGAATTTTTTTAAGCTTGAATATTAGTTGAATAAATATTTTAAAGTCTATATCTGAAATATGGTATAAAGCTTTATCTATAGTGTTATAACTACTTTTTATAGTTTATTTTTTGCAATATTTGCTCACAGTTTTTGAACCATGACATCATCAAACCACACAAAATAATATTTTTTTTTAAAATCTTGCATACATTTCATACTACATTACATATAACAGTCCTACAGAGTTGTTGATTAAATAATGGAACAACTTTGTTGGCAACGTCTCTCAAAGCCTTGTTTTATATCTAGAACATATTATATTAACGTTAGTTTCAACAACGATAATGAATCAATATTTTAACATGTTCTCTATGTTTTTTTTCAATTCTGTCTACGATGTTTAATTTATAAGAATGATTGTTGCATTACTATTAGTGATCTGTATTCAAGTTATAGCCAAAAACATTTTAATACTCACAATTTTTTAGCTTTTTTACTAATTGCAAATAATTTGCAGCTTATATTTCTTCAATAAGACACAAGCGCACCAGTTTCTACTAGATAGTTATACTATAAGCCAAATAGCTATAGACTGTTTTGCTACAGAGGCCGCATGTTAATAGCAAAGCATCATTTATTTATTAAATTAATTATGAATTATTGAATGTCAATATTTAGGCATTTTCTGAAATT
Organism: Bugula neritina; assembly: GCA_964035545.1. NCBI lineage: Eukaryota > Metazoa > Bryozoa > Gymnolaemata > Cheilostomatida > Bugulidae > Bugula > Bugula neritina. Next base: position 6,907,833 of record OZ037772.1, on the reverse strand, counting down.
TATTATACTTTTGTTTTCTGTCCAAAAGTACATTTCACAAGCAAATAATGAAATGAAACATGCAAAACACCTTGCCCCAATTTTATTAAACTAAAAGATTAGAATCATAACTTTGATCTAGGTGTACTTAGTTAAAATGAAAAAAAAACATATGCAGTCCAAGTTCAATATAAAAAGAAATTGATATAATATGATAATATAGGGAAAATTCAAATCAAGACTAAATCAGAAATATGTCTTCAAGATTTATAAATAAACAATTTGTAGGAAAAAATATGAATAGCTAATCACCTGAGCATATCTATGCCGTTTTATTATATATAATGAGAATATAAACTTCACCTCGAATGCTTTCAAATTTTATTAAATCATACGCGGTCATCTATAGGTGTGCCTATAATTTGAAACAACATGAATCACTTGATCAACATAAACTTTGAGCTAGAATGCTGTTAAAATTCATATATAAACTGCAATAAAAAAGATTGAATGTCCAGTTAAGATAATTTCGTGCTTTGAATATATTAAATTCCAAGTTTCACCATTTAGGTGCAGTAGCTATATAGGTAGAAAAACTGAGCTTGCCTAATAAGTTCTTTCATTTTTTTGCTGAGTTCTAGTTCACTAATTTTTGGCAAAAACCCATGTTCATAGCAGCTAAATTGTAAAAAATATCTAAAAACTGGAGATTTCCAGTGTGTACTAAATTAAGTAAAATGACTCACATGTATTTTAAGTTAAATATTTGCACATGTTGTTTAGCCTCATGCAGCATTATAACTCTATAGGGGCAGCTAATTCACTAAATGGTATTTAGTGAATTAGCTGCCCCTATATAGAGTTATGATGTTGAAGCTAAACAACAGATGGTGGGCTCACCCCTTTAATTATTAACTAGAAATATTTCAACAATTGAAAGTTGTAATTTTAATATACGTAAGAACAGTAGAGAAGTATATATGCTTGCTCATGTTCATGTTCGCGGGTGCGTGTGTGGATGTCTGTGCAAGAACACACCATGGTACATACTGAGATCGACTGCAGTCAATCTCGATATGTGCCATTAATTGTGTTAGTTTATATGCATGGCATACTATCGCGACATAGTCACAAGAGTTTGTTATGCAAGTGCAGGCTAAAAGATAATATTATATATGATACAAAGTGTTATAAGTTATTTTGTTACAAATAAATGGTATGTGATAATAAATTGCATAGCATAGTAAAAAATGGTGCACATGTATAGTTACTACTAATCAAAAATATTAAATTATATTCATATATTTTAAATAGCATGCATGAATGCGAGATTTTAACTCAAATGTGACACGGATTTTACTAGTGTTATGTTTCAATTGGTTACAGATATTTACTAAAAGTTCAAAATTATAGGTCGACTCAATTTTCATCTGTGCTATGTGCTCATTTTCTAAATTATACAGAATAAATTTATATGTGCATCTGTAGGTGTTAAATAGATAGGATAAATGTGCCTGTACAACTGTTGAAAGTATAGTAAAACAAGAAGAAAATTAATACTTTACAAAAAAAAATACAATTGCTTCAAAAAAAATTGAATTATGGGCATTATAATAAAACTTTACATATGCAATATTGTTTTAGATTTATTCATATGCCAAAAATTATTTTTATGTATATATATTTCTTAAAAGTTATATTTTCTTTCATCACCATAAAAATTGCTTTTTTTATATAAAATAACTTGAGAGCCTATATATTATTAATAAATCAAAAATCGTTATAACATTTTAACTTTTTACAAGAGTGTATAAATTATGGTGGCATCAAGTTTGCAAAGCTATTATTTAATGAGAAGACAATTATGTTTCAATCATGCAGATAAATTCAAGCAGTTATAAATTTATATGAATTGAAATAGAGTGAGAAGACAATTATGCTTCAAGTAAAACTATAAGACTGCATTCTTATCCAATAGATACAGTGATGTGAACCTTTCTCTAGAACATAGTTTAAAAGGAGTGGACTTAAATAAAAAAAATCAGACCTGCATCTGTTGAGGTTTTCCATTCAGAAATAATATATTTTGTTAATTTTAATTCATAACTCATAGCTTTTGAAACATTTTGAAAGAAAATATTTTTTTAGAATACATTTACTGCTAGAAATATCTGTATTGATATAACCCCTAACTCTATCCACCACTTGTTCTAATTGCTATGATCATCACCTAGCCAATGAAATTCAACTGGTTGTAGCTACAGCCAATCAATTACTCAATACAATTGCGCCTGCCTCATTAGGCGAGGATTGGTGACCATTTCTATATAACTCAATACAGGGCCCATCACCACTGATTGACCCGAAGTTCTCTAGGACTTCTATAATGGTATAGGATACTAGATATACTGGTTTCACTTTACTGATTCAATAGCATGTGCTCTGAGCATAACTACATTAGTTGCACTACAATATGAGGGTAGATTACAAAATAATTATAGGGGTTCCCAGGCTAGACAGGCTTTGAAGCTAATTCGCAACATTCAGCATCCACAATAGGCAAATTACTACTATTAGTATTATATTCTATGAACGTAAATAAACCTTAAACCAATGTAATGATTGAGATACTGATCTACAGTGCAAATAAATAATAGATTAGTTTTGAGTTCACAGGTTTTCATGTTCAAAAACAGTGCACTAATAATTAGTATTTTAATACCAAAACAGAAAGTAATGACATAAAATATAGCAAATACATGTTACCTATGCTATCCATATTATAAAACAGTCATGACACACAATGCAGAGCAAGAAAGTTGTGTAAAAGAGTTAATAAATATAGAGAAAAAGATAATGACGTTTGCCAGCAAATGACCACCAGGATGACAATATTTATGTACCGTAATCTAAAAGTGCATCACTGTTTTATGGACACACAATATAACTTAATTAGTTATCAATATAACTACTCATTGAATCTAGTTGCTGAATCTCAAATCACAGCTACCCCAATACATGCTAATTCACAATCTATCAAAATGGATTCAATGCTAGAAAAAGCAACGAAACATGTTGAGGTACAATATGTCAAAAATAACTTTTTTTATCAAATACAAATGGTTATGCTTTAATGCAATGAGCATGCAAAACATGGGCAAGTAACAAAAATTTCTAAAACTCGTTTGTAGCTCTAACTTATAGCCAAAGTAAAAATTTATAGCAGACTAAATTGGTCTTTACTCACCTTTTCATTTAGTGATGTAGTAGGTAGAGTTTAGTTATACTAGCAGAGTAGTGTGTAGAGCCGTAAACAGAATGAAGTTTCATTTCATCCTACCAATCAATTTATATATAGCCATTGTATATTATATAATGTGATCATAATTCAATGCATCATAATGTTAAAATAGGTCATATTTGTATATATACAGAACCTGCATCACTGCTGACCTTTCAACGTAACAGGAGTGTAAAAGGTCATGTTTTTGGAACACTGCTTTTTATCATCTATAAACAATTTCCCAGACCTTACAGTTACACTTGTTCTGTGTTCAAAAAGTAGAACATATATTACATATAACTAGTGATCAGTGTATCTACTGTACAATCCTCTTAGTGTAATCTCTAGAAGATAATAATATTATGCCTATACTTCTGAGTTGTACCAATTACTTTTTTATGACATCTTAACTGAATTGGTGTCAGTTCATTTGTGAAACTGGGTGAGAAGCTTTCTCAAGCACTGATGTAGTATATATTGTTATATGCTATATACTTGAATAAAATATACTTTATTAAGTTTTGAATTTTGTATGCTTGACCCATGTTTGTTAAATTTGTATTATTGCTTTGTAAATTTTTGTACGTTTGCCTTCTGTTCCACTTAGATTTATAGACTTATAAGCTATAATCTCAAGTATCCAGAGTTTAAATTTGTATAAATATTGCTCAAGTGCTTATACATTCTTTATCAGAGACAAACTACCATGTAATGTATGGTTGGCACAGCCCTGTTGATATAATAGTCAGAACCAATTGTGTTATATCTTTCAAAACTACATGTACACTAATATAGCAATACTATGTAATTTTTTACAACCCTTTAGCATATGTTAGAAGGATTGTGGTATACCTCATGTAATGCCTACATCTTTCTCTCATTCTAAAAATACTTGTAGCCAGACTGCTGTCAACTTTTCCACTGGTTTATTTCTGTAAACCTAAGCTTTTGCATGGTTTATATAGTCTGGCTGCTAAACTAAAGTATCATACATCTCTGTTGAATGATACTGGACTGTCTTCTCTATAATTAGCCTACTACACATGAAAACTTCACTGTTTTTTTCTTACACGTACAGAGGTTGAGATGATATTATGACAATATCTTGGCAAACTTCCAAGAACTGCAACCTGATACGAAAGTCACATGCATCTGTCAAACAGAAAAATATACTTACCACAACTGGAAAGGCAGCTGCCTATTTATATGCAATAGGGAACTATTGAAAACAGCTGATGAATTGAGTTTTCAGGTTACCACCACAATGCAGTTATCTAGTGCTGCACTGCAATGTTATAGCACAAGCACCTAATATAAATTATAACAGGTTTCCACTTTGAAATTAATAGGTTTATGCTTTAAAGTTATAAGATATATTTACACACAATATATATAGATATATAAACTTTTAATCTAGTTAGAAAATAAAAGATGAATAATTTATAACGTAATTCAAAGTTTATTCCAAGCCAATAATAACTTTGTCACTGATATAGTAATACTGAGTATTTATAAACATAGATGATGTTTTATGTATCTATATACAGTAACTGATCAATTTATGATAACTTCAGTGCATTTAATAGCAAATTATATGCATATAACCAACTATGAAGTTAGCTAGTAGGTCAAAACGCATGAAGCTCTAAAATGTGTCTACAGTTCATTAAATAATTGATAATGCGGTACATTAAAGATGCCAGTGGTGTTTACATTAAGAAATTTGATCTTTACAGATGTCTCATACTTTCACGCATTGGGATGTTTCCAGGTGTATACTTGCAGAAACTTAAACAAAATGTACAATTTAAGTGCTATTTAAGAGTTAGTATGTATAGTTGCTATAGAGCAGCAAGTATTAAAATTATACAGTGGTTTATAGCAGGTTTTATAATACAGTAGTAAGTATAGTGAAGTTATATGCAGTAGTCAGGATGTAGTTATAACTAGAGTATATAACAAGTAGTACTGTGATGCTGTGATTAGTGTGTAGTTATAACTAGAGCATTGAGTAGAGCAATAAAGAGAAGGAAGTTTCATTTCATTGGCATTTCGTAATTTTATAGCTTTTTCACTCTGTAATTACATCATAACAAAAAATATGTTATTAAAGTAGAGTCTAACATGTATATAAAGAAAATACACGACAATTGACCTTAGGAGTGTATAAGGTGACATTTTTTAAACACTGCTTTCTATTATCTAAAAACAACTTCACATACATTAGTTACTTGGGTTTATACGTGCAAAGGACTAAATTTATATCAACTAGTCACTGGTTTGTCTACATCCCTCTTAGTGTAATCTCCAGAATATAATATAACTATAAGCCTGTAAGCCAAAAATAGTGACCTGTTTGTCTTAGCCTCTTAGTGTAATCTCCAGAATATAGGATACCTAACCTCCTGGTTTGTATAACCAATACTAACCTATACTGTTTATATAGCTGACAAATCACTTGTTTGATGTCAGTACAGTTGTAAAAGTGAGTGGGAAGCTGCTGTGTAGTTCATATACTGATATATATTAAATATTTGGATCACATGTTTTAAAGTTTACACTTCTGTAGGTTTGAATCATGTTCTCCTTATGAATGTTACTTTATAAGCCAGAATCTAAAGTATCCAGTGTTTACAATTATGTTTATACAGCTTCTATTACAAACAAATTACAATGCTGCTCTGTAGAAATGACTCTTTTTAAATAGTAATAAAATCAAGCAGTTTGATTTTTGTAATAGCATTGTAGCCTTTGCTCTTACAATACTGTCAGGTTATTATTGGAAAATCATTTATGACAATAAATTTGATTTGTAAAAAGCTGCCATTCAGTCAAAATAAAAAATTCCCTGCTTCCCATTCAGCATTGCTTTTGCTGAAAGCATATGTATTAAATTGCTTTTTGTCATAGCAAATACGTGTATATATAGACTGTTGTGAGTGTTACAATGAGCCTGGTGACCATTGTTGGTATTAGTATAATTTTTGTAATCATAATAATTTTAGCTGCATGTGGCTTCAAATTAGTCTGCATACCTACAATTATTATTCCAACTAAGTTAATAAGTGCTCACTTGGTGTGGCTTTTAAAATTTAATAATTTTATATACAGTTTGTGCTTGCATATATGGACTCTACCCTGCTAAGTTGTGGGTTGTTTAAGGTTATACCTGCACTAGCTATTGACTATTGAAACATTATCAATTTACATTATTACAACATGCATCTCAACTTGTATTATATCAAATACAATAATACATGTCAATTGACAGAAAAGGAAAGTGTAGTTCAAGCCAGGTTCATTTTTCTACTCGATAGAGTATCTATTCTTTGTATAATTGTTTCTCAATAACACCCATTATGCTAACAGGAAAAGTTGGGTTGGCATAATTGGCAAGACTCAGCTGCTATGCTAGCTGCTTTCAGTCTGTATAATATATACTTATTGATTCATGTTTAACTGTCTATTGATCAATATTAACCACTTATATCAGAGCAGTTTTTTATGGTAATCATGGTCTCTTGTGATCAATAAGCATGTGATGATAAATATAGACACCATGTTTTAACCCTAAGGTGTTATATATTATCATTTGCTTAATAATAAGAATAATAAGTACTTCAGAGTCGGTTTAACACCATCATGAACACATACTGTACACTGTATATTTTTCCATAAAAAGCTCTTTTAACCTAGAGTACAGACTGCGTGGATAAAGACTTATTATATAATTAACAATAAGATATCACAATTCTGTCGTTTTATATGTTATATGTTATAATATTGTAGTAACAAACTACTAGCACTATTGAATATAGATCAACTAGTTTGAATGTCGTTAGTTATATATAACCTCTAAAATAATAGCAGTTATGTTCTCATGTTATAATTATACAGTTATTGAGATATAATGAGGCTATAAACGTAATTTCACATTGCATAATAATAATTGCTGAGTTTTGTTGTGTAATATTTCATGAATAGCATCTCACTTTGTTATCTCATATTAGTAACCCACCGCTTTTTGCTGCTTTGGTTATACTGTCCTAAAAAATTCTATGCTATAGTCTTGATTATTACGTATTCATTAATAAATAATTTAGTTGTATGCATTTGCATAATATATCAAATATATTTAAAAAGTAAACAATTATAACAGACTGTTACATATAGTATAACATAACTTTTTAAGATTTACATAATATAATATAATATTATATGCGCAGTACATGCTTTGATGTTATGACAAACAAGCAACTTTTGAATATTAGCATAGTCATATAATATAATATGTGCAAACATGATGTAGTAGAGAAATAATTATTCTGGTAACCGACTCTGATTAGGCTCAACTAACTAAAACAAGTAATATGATAAATATAATTATTAGATATGATTTGATGTGTCGTTATCAGTCAAACAATGATAAGTATTTGTGGCAAGAATTATAATAAAAATACTATTTGGCTGTTTGCAGAGGCAATGAAATCACATTCATAGGAAATGTTAAAAAAAATTCATTAGAATTGTGAAAAGCCAAATCATTCCGAATATATAGTTATAAGAGCACTGAATTATGCTATTAAATCCAAATTTTGAACAATATGAATGGAAATGTAAAGTATAGAGCATCTTAACAACCAAGTTTAACATTTGCTTAGCACATTACTTAGGTTTCTATCTTAAGAAGATACAACTTCTTGTCATACCAACCAGGTAAAGCCATTACTCCATCTCTGATACTCGGTACTCCAGAACCATGATATAGTAACTTATCATGAGTCAGTGTCTTGAGAATAACACCTGTGTAATATATTATAAAAAATACACTGCATTGGGGAAAAAGTAAACTGGAAGGCCTATAAAAAATATATTAAAATGCACTCAATTTATTTCATGATTAATAAACATATGGGGATGCACAAAATTAGATTTCAGAAACGTGACTATATTATGGAGATAGTTATTTGATGCATCGGAAAGCAGTATTTCTAAAACTTTCTGTTATAGCATGACATTGCATAAAGCTAAAAGATGTAATGGCTTTTTCATGTTAGCTTCATCGCTTATTTTGTTTGTTTATATACAGCTATATCAGCTTTTCTGTGCAAGCTAATATATAAGGTGGTAACACTTCTATTGTTTTCATTGTAAATTATTTTTATGATCAATACACCTGTTTGAAACACAACAGATTTTGGCGACGAGGATAGGATTAGCTTCAAGGATTTTCAACTGATCATCTACTTCTACTTTACGCGGTTATCATCAGAATCTTCAAATCTTCAAATACTCTTCATTTAGGCATACTTCAAAAATTATGTCTACACCTACAGATCAACTGATAGCTTTGCTAACCCAGCAGTTGGCACAGCAAAAGGAACAGATGGATTTACAGAAGCAACAGATGGAACAGCAAGAAGCAAGGATGGAACAGCAGCAAACAGAAAATCGGGAGCTGATTCAACTACTCACCCAGTCAGCAGAGAAGAAAACCCCAGCATCAACCCCGAATTTTGCAGCATTTGATCCAAGTACAGAGCTATGGACTCAATATTCAGCAAGATTCACCACCTTCATTGGAGCCAACTCAATCGCAGAGGATAAAATACCACAAGTATTTTTGACAAACCAATCAACAGCCATCTACAAGCAGTTGAGTGATTGGGCTGAGCAGCAGACACCAAAGAAGGAGATCAACAAACTGACGATGGATGAAGTTAACAACTACATGATGACACAATATAACCCAAGGACATTCATCATCAGAGAAAGATACAGATTTTGGCATGACATGAAAAGGAAGCCAGGGGAGACTATTCCAGAACTAGCAGCTAGGATTCGACATGACGCAACAACTTGTGATTTTTCTTCAATTACTGACCCACAAGATGAAGCACTTTGTACCAGATTTATATGCTCAGTAGGAAATGAAGCTATACTGAAGGCAATCTTTGAACTCAAGGACGAAGATCTCACTTTCAACAGAGCTACTGAAATCGCTGTGGAAACTGAAGAAGCAGCTAAAGTAGCTAAAGAAACTGTTCACGGAGAGGTCAACGCTCTCCATAAAGTCAGCAAGAAGAAGAAGACGACTCCAAGCTTTACACCAACGACCCAGCCAACACAGATCAACAAACCCTGTTATCGCTGTGGAAAGACAAATCGCCAGCCAGCAGAATGCAGATACAAAAGTTCTACATGCAACTACTGCAAACTCACTGGACATCTTGAAATTGTATGCCGAAAGAAGAAGATGAATGACAGCAAACCACTCAAAGTTATCAGGACCTTAAAGACTATGAACGCAGTTCCTCAACTACAAGTAGTTGTAACTCTTCAACGTCAACCTTTTCAATTAGAAGTCGACACTGAAGCAGGAGACAACTTCTTGTCTTTAGAGAACTGGAAAAGACTAGGATCACCTAATCTTCAATCACAACAGATACATTATGAATTAGCTACTCATCATCCAATTGACATCATGGGAACCTGTGAACTCTTCACCAAATTTGGAGACCAGCAGGAGAAAAAACTTCAATTCGTCATCAGCAGAATACCCAACCTAAACCTACTCGGCAGAGATGGAATTCAACAATTGGGAGTTTCTGTGGATTCCTTGATGCAGCCTACAGATGGAGAAAACATCAGCAAAGATGTTCATAATGTCAACCTCAATCTCAAGGAATCCTGTAAAAAACTAACAATGGAGTTCAGCAGCCTCTTCAAACCAGAACTGGGATGCCTCAAAGATTTTGAATTAGAAGTCAAATTCAAGAACGATGCTAAACCAGTATTCTGCAAACCCCGACCTGTACCTTACGCCATTCAAGAAGACTTAACTCAAGCCTATGATGTTGGAATTGCTAAAGGAGTATGGGAGCCAGTGCAGTTCAATTCCTATGGCACACCAGTAGTTCCTATACGCAAAGCACAACTACCTGGACAGCCAAGGCCAAAGCTACGTGTATGTGGAGACTACTCTGTTTCAGTCAACTCTCAACTAGAGGATCATCATCAACCAATTCCTTTACCAGAAGACCTGATGAGGAAACTTGGAGGAGGACATGGTTTCTCGAAGATTGACTTGGTAGACGCATACAATCAGATTTCTCTGGCTCCAGAAAGCCAAAGAAGGTTGGCTCTCAGCACTCACCGTGGTGTTCTACTACAGAAGCGCTTACAATTTGGTATCAGCTCAGCACCCGGTTATTTCCAGGAGATTATGGAGCAGCTCACATGTGATCTACCCGGAGTAGCAGTCTATTTGGATGACATTCTAGTCAGTGGAGCCACAGCCACAGATCACATCACAAATTTACGAAGATTATTGCAACGGCTGCAAGACCGGGGATTAAGATGCAAACTGGAGAAATGTGTATTCGCAGAACAGTCAGTAGAATACCTGGGACACAAGCTGTCTGACAAAGGTATAGAAAAAGGATCTGGTGTAAAAGCTTTGAAGAAGATGCCAGCCCCGACTGATGTTAGAAGCTTGAAATCCTTCCTAGGATCTGTACAGTTCTACCACAAGTTCTTGCCGGATCTTTCCACTGTCACATCACCACTTCAAAAGTTATTGCAGAAAGGAGAGCAATGGCAGTGGGGTACTATGCAGCAAACATCATTTTTACAACTGAAGAAGATGTTAAGCAGTGATCTGGTACTAGCACACTATGACCCTTCTCTACAAATTGGCATATCCTGTGATGCATCAGAAGTTGGAATTGGAGTTGTGTTGTTTCATCGTTACCAAGACGGGACGGAGCGACCAATTGCCCATGCCAGCAAAACTCTGACAAAAACTCAGCAAAGATACAGTCAAGTACAGAAGGAAGCACTCTCAATCATATTTGGAATCACCAAGTTTCATCAGTTTCTGTATGGAAGAAGCTTTGTATTGGTTACAGATCACCGACCACTACTGGCAATCTTTGGACCCAACAAAGCAACACCAGCTATGGCAGCCAACAGACTTGCTAGAGGGGCACTCACTCTCAGCCAATACAAGTACACCATTGAACACAGAAAGACCTCGGACCACGGCAATGCAGACGTACTGAGTCGCCTACCAATGGGATCAGACGATGGCTTTGATAAGGAGGAAGAAGGTGTGGATATCGACACAGTTTGCACAATAAAGACTATTGGAAAGCAGCTGAAACCTACAGATCCTGGAGTTCTAAAGAAAGAGACGGCCAAAGATCCAGTACTCAGCACCGTGATGCGATACACTATGGAAGGATGGATGGATGGTGAAGAAAGCAAAGAATCGTCAGAAACAATCGCTGATGGCTACACCATTAAAGACTTCAAGAAGATCGCAACCTCACTGACAGTTGAAAGCGGATGCCTACTCTATGGAGCAAGGATTGTCATACCTATATCCCTGCAGAAACAAGTGTTAGAAATACTACATATGGGACACTTTGGCAGACAACGTATGAAGCAACTTGCCCGCGCAGCAGTCTATTGGCCAAGATTAGACAATGACATTACAGAATTGTCACAGCAATGCTCAACCTGCGGAGAGCACCAAAACCAGGAAAAGAAGTCACCAGTTCATCCTTGGATGATGCCTGAAAAGCCATGGAGCAGACTACACGTAGACCATGCAATCAACTTTATGGGAACAAATTGGCTAGTGCTTGTGGATGCATTCACCAAGTATCCTTGCATTCATCCTACGAGCTCTATATCAACCAAGATGACAACTAACTTATTGGAGACAGACTTCGCTCACTTTGGTTACCCTCATACCATAGTGACAGATAATGGACCCAGTTTCACTTCAGAAGAATTCCAACAGTGGTGTAAAGATCGAGGAATTGTCAACCTAAGAGGAGCACCTTATCATCCCGCTACCAATGGAGCAGCAGAACGGCTAGTAGAATCCTTCAAGCAGTCGCTGAGAAAGTCTACACTTCCACCCAGGGAGGCCCTCCAAGAGTTCCTAATGCAATACAGAAGAACACCATTGCCTTATGGATTTTCTCCAAGTGAGCTACTGAATGGACGACAGATCAGAACCAAAATAGATGTTCTACTTCCCTCTCCAGCACACCTATCTCAAAGACATCAGATGCAACAGAACAAGACTACCAACAAACTACACTGCTACACAGTTGGAACGCCTTGCTATGCTCTATACTATGGGCCTAGAAGAGACAGACAACCCAAGTGGATCAAGGCAGTTGTGATCAAAGTTTTGGGGAGCCGCTCTGTGAATGTGAAAGTCATACCTAAAGGACCAGTTTGAAAACGACACATTGACCAACTCTGTCCACGACATTCCAGTACAGAAGATACAGAGCCACCTGATGATTTGATGGTTACCACTGAAAATACTGCACAACAAGAGGAAACACCAGAGCCAGATCCTGTACCCTCACAACCTAGACGCAATCCTAGACAACCAGATGGTGATGAATATACCCGGGACCATCCAAGACGTTCAACCAGAACCCGATGGCAAACTAGACGCTAAAAGAGACATAGTACTTTAAGCTAGTCGGGAGGTGTTATAGCATGACATTGCATAAAGCTAAAAGATGTAATGGCCTTTTCATGTTAGCTTCATCGCTTATTTTGTTTGTTTATATACAGCTATATCAGCTTTTCTGTGCAAGCTAATAATTATATAAGGTGGTAAAACTTCCATTGTTTTCATTGTAAATTATTTTTATGATCAATACACCTGTTTGAAACACAACACTTTCAATATATGCTGGCTAATATTTTTCAACATTTCCAGCATTTTTGATGAACTCTAAACTTATATTTGGAGTTTTCTACTCCTAGCATACACGTGCTTAAGCAACCGTACCTGATGGAGAAATGATGTAAAGCACCTCCAAGTTCCATTCAAAAACATAGATGAGGTCATTAGAATCTGCACAGACACCGTATTCATCTGTTACACCAACACATGTCCAGACTGTATTCAGCTTTCCATTCTCTAATTTGTACTTCATCAGTTTATCTTTACCAGCTCCTAGCAGATGACCATCTGGTAGAAAGTGTAGACCACGTGGATACACATCAGGATGAATAGCCTCTGTCTGTTTAGTGATGAAGTCATAGATGATCAGCTGTTCAGTATCTGGATGATCCACCACAACATATCTGTCAGAGACTGCCATTACTGCTTCATCAGCACTTGTTCTATCAAACTGAAACAGTTGCTGTTTCTTTGTAATGTCACCAGCTAAACACATTTCTACTTTAGATATGTCACTTTCTGTGTGTAGAATGAAGACATTCTGAGTAGTCTCAATAAATCCTGTTACTTCTTTCTCACTTGTACTGTATTCACTCAGCTTATTATCATCTCTACTCAGTAACTGTATTCCATTATGAGTACCTATGAGTATGTCACCATCTTGTCTGTGATTGGCTGAGTAACACCACCCACTTGTCTCATGTTCAGATATGAATGTCAGTGAAGAAGGAACTGTTACTAGACTGACATTCAGTAGTCTACTTGTGTTTTGACCTGTAAGATGATATATAGAGTTAATCATTTAGTACAATTATTAGAAATCAATTTTTATTAGAAATCATTTATTTGCTCCAAAATGTTTCCTGATTTTATGATTGTTACCATAAACCTATAACTAAGAAAATGAAATGGGTATCTGATGCGATTTCTACAAGTTTTGTACATTTTTGCTTATAGATGTCTGTAACTCCTATAAATATCATATATATGTTCATATGTGCAATTTATAAGTTATATGTGAATATAATATGCATGCATGTATTACATATATATTCATGTTATGTATTTATGTATAATATATGTATGTATGTGTGCATGTATATGTATGTGTATATATGTGTGATATGTGTGCACATATATAGTATAACATAGTAATGCATGTAATGGTTTGTTATGAAGTATTAATTCAACACACTGCATGACTATGGTGCTTGTCATACAAATGAACAATAATAATTTATTCATACTTTAATTTTTCAACTTCAATAAACAAACCGTTAAGTGAGTTATCAACATAGTTTGAAGCAAGAAATGTTGTCTTGCAGTGGTGGCTACACATGGAATGTAATGACTAACAGTTGTGGGTCTATAGCTGCTTTTTAGAGAAATAGCTATGCTCTTTCAGCATATATACAGTGTGTAAATGTATTTCACCGCTCACATAAGATATAGTATGTAGGTAGTAATATAAAAAATCAACATTTAGAAGGTAGAATGCATGTAAAATAGATGATGAACCAGCTGTGCATGTACTAATCTAGGAATCACTCTTTCCTGTTTGGCAAAAATAGATAAAGAGCTGCGGAACAGACTGGGCGAAGCAGCAGAGACTTCGGAACAGGGTGAAGTGTAAAGTCTACAGAGCATTTGATGGTGCTCTCAGGTCTGCTGTATGGAGCAGAAACATGGACAATATACAGGACACAGGTGAAGAAGCTAAGCGCTTTCATGATGCGGCAAATTAGAGACATTTGCTGTAAAATCGTATGACAAAGTTACGAATGAAATAATACTAAGAAGTGACAACTTGCCAAGCATGGCTGACATTCTTTTTGAAACGAACCCATTAGATGGGTAAGCCATGTGCACAGGATGGAAGATAGCCGCCTACCAAGAAAATTGATCCACTCTCAGCTGAAAGATTGCAACAGGAATAGAAGGCGACCTAGGCTCAGACTTAAAGATATTGCTAAGAGGAATATGAAATGGAGATCAATCAACTTGAGTTCCTGGAAACAGACCGCTGACAACAGAGTTGCGTGAAGAGCTGCAACCAAATTCAAGACCAATTTTGAAACATTCACATTTGTATCGACTGACTGAAAGAAGGAGAGAGAGAGAGAATATTTTGCAAGTTATTTTTTTAAAGAGCCAACTAATTGGCAGATGTTATTTGATTGTCAATTGAAAACATCACAAACCTGTCTCTATTAAGGTTGGTAGATCAGTGAGATTACAATAACCCAGATCTTCTACATCATTCCTTTCCATCTCTTTGGCTATTCTCTTCTTTTCTCTGATCTTCTCAGTCACATGACCATCTTTCAGCAGACTATGCACCTCAGCTTGCGTTTTCTCCAACCGATCTTTATTCAGCATCAGCTTGTTGTAAAAATCTTCCACCTGATTGGTCACTTCTTCTTTGTGATTGGTAACTCTGTCAATCAGCTCTTGACTCTCATTGGTAATTCTTTGGATCTAAAAGCAGAATTTTTGAGCGGCCAATATATAAAACTTAGATAGGTATATTATATAGCTGTCATGTTAAAAAATATTTGGACTTTGAATAACTTAAATTTATTTTCATCCGCAGCACTTGTAAGAAAGTAACTTCTGATTTTCTGTAAAAGTTGTTCAACGCAGAAACAAATTCAAAGATAATTCCTTTGCTTATTACTCTCAAAATAAAAAACTAATGTGATATTACATACTATATTTTCCTCTTTATAAAAATTACTACAACTAGTTTGTTGACTGCGCTCATAAACATGAAAATAATTATGATGATGGTTGTGGTTTCCAGGCAATTTCAATACTAACTAATAGAATATTGTAAATAACTCGGTGATGATTGTGATGAGACCTAAAACAAGCAATGATATGTGAAAGGCAGTTAACTGACAAACTCACCATTTCATCTCTAACTGTCTCGATCTCTCTTATAACATCTGAGCATTTCTCTTCTTGATCATCAAGATCATTCCACACTTTCTTGTCCAAAGTACATATCTTGGTAATCTTTTCAACAATTACATTCAGCTGACTCGCAAGGTAAGTATTGACTTCTTCTCTCAGTGATGTAAGAGATTTAAACTCATGTCTCTCTTGATCTAAAATTTTGATTTGATTATATAATGCAGTGTTTCAAAACAGTCTAAGGCGTTGAACATATGTAAGTTTCACCAAGCAAAGTTTGTTTTCAGTAAGGACCAAAATAAAATAGTCCCCCGTTATATTAATGCAGATTTATTGATCATACAATAATTTAACATTGAGTGAAGATTTAATAGAACCTTTTCCAGGGTATTGAAGTATTTTAAATTGTAAGTCACAATCGGTTTTATGTCATTCAATTATCATTTATTTGAATTAAGATCGGGCAGCAGTTATCTGTTATTACGTTTACTAAATCATTTTTATTCCTACATTTGAGTAGCCCATTGCATTGTACATTATAGTTTAGAATAAACTCCACATTTGCTATAACCAATTAACAACAATGGACTCTCAAGTGTTGAGTTAGTTTTGTTCAGTCAGATGTTAAAACTGGAAAATACTATTTAATTATAAAACAACAGTATATGAGCCTTGTTCAAGTGATTATAAGTAATAATCAATGAATAAATAAAATAATTGTTTAAAAATTTGAATAATTCTATCATGGATACATAGAATGACTAAATAATCTTAAAAGATAAGCCAAACCATTTTTACTTGGGTCATTTTACTTAATTTATTAGTACACACTGGATATCTTCAGTTTTTGGCTATTTTTCACAATTTAGCTGGTAATTAACATGGTATTTTGGCCAAAACTAGTAAAACACAAATAAATACAATTAAATAATCAAAGTTCTTTTTAATTTTGCTTCATTTCCTATGTTTTTCCCTAATTATTCAGCTAGTTTTGGTTACGGACTGTTACGGTTTTTTCGTAACGGTCGCACATATAGAATATTAAGTGCATATGCCATTGACCTGTGCTTTAATGTTTGGGAATCCCCTTCCAGCCTTTTCTGTTATGCGTAGTTAAAACCAGCACATAGAAATAGCATGTATAGTAAATTTCATTTGATTTTGAGCAAACTTTAATGTTAGGTCATAAGTTGCTGGTGTGTACTAAATGAAGTAAACTGACTCACTTTGAGGACTAAATTGTTGATCATTTTGTGACTACAAGATCATGTGAAAACTTGTCATATTATCATTGGAAAATAGAGGAGAACTTAATGGTTTTAAGCATCACGATAATTTCAAGTTTCACATTATGCAAATTTTTGTGCAATTTTGAAAACAGTTGCGCCTAATGAAGCCACAGTCATAAGTTAATACGAACTGCAATCACGAATACATATATATCAGCACCCATACGGCTCCATTCGAAGCTATAGGAATGTAGTGATACACTTCGGTAAGAAGTGTTCTTTAGAAATAAGCTTTCAACAGTGAACTACCAAATATTACCTGTGCAGTCTTCTCCATCAATCTCACATTCAAAGCAGATCAGTTTGTCACATTTCTGACAAGCTCTCACTAGAACCTCTTGATGTTGTTCACAAGTCGGCTTATTATAACTAGCAGATGATTTCTTGTAGACATCAATGTCCACCACTTTGTGAACGTCATTGTGAAGTGTTTTGTGTGCCTAGAATGACAAGATAACATTTTTAGTAACGCTGTTAGAAACCAGATTTCTTTTTTAAATGTCTGTGCTATAGTCATATGATCACTTGAGACATTAGGTGTATTGTATAATTCGCACGTGTAATTGTCATGTGCAGTCAATGACTTACTATAACTTAGTGCACATTCTATATTTCAAAAAATTCTGTCAAAGTTGCATTCTGCTTCAAGCATCATATGCTGCAAAAGCTAAACATTTCATTTAAAACCAACAGAATAAACTTGATCTAAAAGATACTTGTTTCAGCTGATATGGGAAGAATTTAAATGAAGATATAAGGGGTAAAACTGCTGTTTGATGGACTCAACCTAACTTTGCTTTGTTAAAGTATAACTCTTATACATTTGAAAGAGAAAAAAATTCTATGAATTGAATATTGAAAAATTTAGTCAGCTATAAGTTTTGAAACAACCATCAAGAGTAATTCTCTATGTAAACAATGTTTTGTTATAAAGGTAAAATAAGAAATAAAAACTTTATTAAAAAACTTTTTTTATTTGCTGTTACCTTTCAGACTTCAAGTTTTAACATGGCTGTTCAACATTGTTACAAAATTATAAACATAACCTCAAATATTTTATCAAAATGCTCGATAGATAGTTTTTAAATACTATTTCTTCTCTCGCCCTATATATGAGTCATTCTACTTAATTTATTACACACTCGGAATCTCCAGTTTTTAGCTATTTTTCTCAATTTAGCTGCTAATATAAATGGGTTTTTGCCTAAAACTATAATAGCATGTCAATAAATACAATTAAATAGTCGAGGTCATTTTTAATTTTGCTTAACTTCCCATGTTTTTCTTAATTATTTAGCTAATTTGGATTTGCAGACCGTTAGGGTATTTTCGTAACTGTCACACATAAATAATATTGAGTGCATATGCCAATGATTTGGGCTTTAATGTGGGGAATCCCCTCCCAGCCTTTACTGTTATGCGTAGTTAAAACCAGCACATAAATATACCATGTATAGTAAATTTCAATGAATTTTGAGCAAACTTTAATGTTAGGTCATACTTTGCTGGTGTGTACTAAATGAATTAAACTGACTCATATAAAATGGGGTAAAGGGAGAATATTATTTTACCTGCTGATGCTGAGAACAGAACTTGTCTTTGCATGTCACACAGTAACATGTAGCTATTTGACCTTGACATCCACGAGCTGTACAGTACAAAGTGCTACAGTCACCAGTTGCTATGGTAACCTTTGGTAAACCCTCAAATTCCAGTGAGTCATACACTTCTCTAAAATTGATTAGTGTGGATATTTGAAAAGAAAATCCGGTAAATAAATTTATCTAGCCTGTATAAACAAATTAATTTTTCTATGTCACTGAAGAAATAAATGTTATCTGTTTTTGGTAGTAGATTTTAGCCTTTTGCAAAGTAGCTCAAGTTTAACACAGTTTTGCTAATCCAACTAAAAAAATTTTTGTTAATAGTATGACTATGACATAAGTACTTTAGAGACATTATCAGTATATACATAGTACTTACCCACAAGTTTTAATAGGGCAGGTCACAGTTTTATGTTTACTGTAATGTCCTTGAATACAACTCAAACAGAATACATGCTGACAAGGCAGCTCTCTTGGATCTCTCATGTCATCTCTCTTAGAGACACAATAACCACACTCATACCATTCTGGTAGTTGCTGGGCAGCCATCTTGATTACGTTTTAGTTTGAAGTATAGATGAGTAGCTTTAAAATTTTAGAGAGGAAATAAACAAGCTATATAGACTGCAAAAAATACACATCATTGTTTTCTGTTATATAGTTGATGTGAGAATTATATATATAGTTTTATAAAATTAAATCAGAAATGAAACATCAACAATAAAATAGACAATCTGTAGGGAACACGTATGAATAGCCAATCACCAGAGCCTATATAGTTTAACGCTAAATTTTACAAGAAATCAAGTAGAATATAGAAAAGAAATCATGTTAAAGTTTAAACTCACCACTCTTAATCAATTATTACAGTATTTGATTTATAGTTATAATAGAGTAGTAAGTAGTGGAGTGATACAGTAGATGGCTTGTAGCTATACTGGAGCAGAAAACAGTTGAAGTAGTAACTTACATATAAAATGGCAGTCAGTTTCGTTTTATCAACTTATAGCAACTTATATCAACCTTATCTTTCAGTAGACTCCTTTGTTTCTCAATATTATGTAAGTAGCCTCTGGCTTTATTGGCTTTATTGCGACACTCCACAATACGCCAAAATCTATATTTTGATCAAGCCTAGCATTGACCATAATAAAGCTGGCTTAGAATCTCATACTATAAAACATAATATTGATTTATTGAGCAGGCATTCATTGAAAGTAGTCAAGAGGAAATCAAGCAGTTTCATTTTTGTAATAGCATTGTAGCCTTTGCTTTTACAATCTTGCTAGGTTCTTATTGGAAAATCATCTACAACAATAAAACTGATTTGAAAAGCCTTTACTCATTCTAAATGGGGAATTCTCAGCTTGCCATTTAGTATTGTTTTTGCTGAAAGTATCTGCATTGAATTACTTTTGGACATAGTAAATACATGAATATAGACTATTGTGAGTGTTACAATGAGCTTGGAGACCATTGTTGGTATTAGCATAGTTTTTGTAATAATAATTATTTTAACTGTGGCTTAAAACTATAGCCTGCATACCTACAATTATTGCTCCAACTAAGTTAATAAAGTGCTCACTTGGTGTGGCTTTTATAATTTGTTAATTATATGTGTAGTTTGTGCCTGCATGTATAGACTCTACTTTGCTAAGTTAGTGGGTTGTTTAAGGTTGAACCAGTAATACCTATTGAAGCACTATATATTTACTTTATTACAACATGCATGTCAACTTATATTATATCAAACACAATACAATATGCCAACTGATAGAAAATAAAAGGTTTAGTCAAAGGCAGTTTCATTTCTTTACGCGTTAGAGTCTCTGTTCTTTGTATAATTGTTTCTCAATAGCATCTATTATGACAACGGGAAAGGTGGGTTGGTATAATTGGCAGGACTCAGGCTATACTAACAGCTCTAAGCCTGTATATACTTATTGAGTTACGCATAACTGTCTATTGATCAATATTAACCTCTTATATCAGAGCAGCTTTTTCTGGTTCTGCATGGTCTCTTGTGATCAATAATAATATTATATATCCAATAAGCATGTGGTGATCAATGTAGAACACCACGTTTTAAATCCCTATTGTTATATGCTAACATTTACTTATTAATAGTTGCTTTACGAGTGGTTTCACACCATCATGTACACATATTGTTTAAGCTGCATCGTTTTCCATAAAAACTTATTTATTAACCTAGTATACAGACTGCGTGGAAAAAGACTTATAATTAACAATATAATGTCTCACAATTCAGTCATTTTATGTGTTAAGCAAGGAACTTTTTAGATATTGTATTAATATAATCTGTAGCACTATTTAATATACGTAGGTCATCTAGTTTGAATATTGTTAGTTATATATGACCTCCAAAATTATAGCAGTTATGTTCTCATGTTATATTTATGCAGTTAGTGTGATATAAAGAGGCAATAAACGCAATTATACATTACAATGATTACTTAATTACTTAATTTTTTGTGCGACGTCATAAATAGCATCTCACTGTATCATTCCATCGTAGCAACCCACCGCCTTTTACTGCTTGCAGTTACAGTTTTAAAAAATCCGATGCCAGTCTTGATTATTAAATATTCATCTGTAAAGAATTTAGTTGCATGAAATCACATTATATAGATTACAGATTATGAAACATTTAGTATTCCATCTTTAAATAGTATCTATAGAAAAGCTAAATTTTTTTTAAATTTCTCATTTGAAAGTAGCAATACAAATTAGCAAAAATTGTATTTAAAAAACTAGCTGGACATGAACTTCTTGCAAACAAATACTATGGTATTAGCTAGCTCAGTGAAAATTATTAATGGCCACATACCTATCTTTAAACTTGTGTGTTTTATTTTTTTGTAGTTTTTATTAAATGTTTAAACAGTTTCCTGTAAAAAAGGGTCAACTTCATTTGAAAAAACAAACAATTATAACAAACAGACAGCTATATAGTATGATAACATTTTTTTTATTAATAATATGATGCAATGTGTGTATACATGCTTCAATGTTATGGTAAACGAGCAAATTTTAAATATTAGTAGAGTTATATAACATATTATAGGTAAAAATAATATATTCGAGAAATAATTATTTCGAAAACCAACTTTGATTAGGCTCAATAAATATAAAAAGCAATACATAACAAATATAATTACTTAGGTATGATTGAATGTGAGTTTATCAGTCCAACAATGAAGTATGTTCTATTGGTTAGAATCATATTTAAAAATCATTTCTGTAGCTTCTTGCAGAGTTCAGCAATGAATGTCATCACAACTTGTGAAAAGCCAAAGCATTCAAAATATAATATAGTTATACAAGAATATAGTTTATGTGAATAAAAAATGAATTAGGAAAACTATAACGACCTGACAAGGGATAGTTTGCTACACGAAACAAATCTGTAGTCATCTAAATGAGTGATTTCTTGTATCTAATATAGTATAAGTACCAAAAATTAGTTATCAAAGGAATATTTGAGTAAATTAACAAATCAAAATTTTGAACAATATGAATGAAAGTATAAGCAAATAGAGCATATTAGAAACCAATTTCAACATAAGCTTAGCTCATTACTTAGGTTTCTATTTTAAAAAGATGCAATTTCTTGTCTCCCCAACCAGGTACAGCCAATATTCCATCTCTGATACTTGGTACTCTAGCAAATACAGTTGGTAACTTATCATGCATCAGTGTCTTGAGAAGGGCACCTGTTTAATATACATAAGAAAGTACACTAGTAATGATATTGAATTACACTAAGTATTATATAGCAATAGAACATAATATGCTGCATAGCAATATTCATAGGAAGCAAGAAAATTCTTAGTCATCTAAGAAATGTTTGATAAATTAGAGAGGAAAAGTATTGAGTACACTGGAGTCACTAAATGTCATATATAGTATAAATGGTAAATTCAACAAAATTAGTATTATTCATGACTTAAGGTTTGCAATACGATTTATTTTCACCAGCTCTTGTGTTTAGGAGCTTTCACTTGATTTAACATAATTTATGTACATTCCTTGCACAATATCTCCTAATTTATTTGTGTTACAAGCACTACCTGACAAAGAAATGATGTAAAGGGATGTCAGGTTTTGTCCAGAAACATAGATGCGACCATGAGAATCTGCACAGACACTGTATCCATATGTTACACCATCACATGTCCAGACTGCAGTCAGCTTTCCATTCTCTACTTTGTACTTCATCAGTTTACCTCTACCAACCCCTAGCAGATGACCATCTGGCAGAAAGTGTAGACCAACGAGATGCACATCAGGATGAATAGTCTCTGTCTGTTTAGTGATGAAGTCATAGATTATCAGCTGTTTAGTATCTGGATGACTTGCCACAACATGCCTGTCAGAGACTGCCATTACTGGTACCTTGTTACTTGTTCTATCAAACTGGAACAGTTGTTGTCTCTTTGTGATATCACCAGCTAAACACATCTTTACCTTAGATATGTCATCTTCTCTGTGTAGAATGAAGACATTCTGAAGAGTCTCAATCACTCCTGATACTCTCTTCTCACTTGTACTATATTCACTCAGCTCATTACCATCTCCACTCAGTAACAGTATTCCATTCGTAGTACCTATGAGTATGTCACCATCTTGTCTGTGATTGGCTGCCATACACCGACCATTTGTCTCATGTTCAGATATGAATGTCAGTGAAGAAGGAACTGTTACTAGACTGAAATTCAGCAGTCTACATTTTTCTTGACCTGAAATTTTTTACTGCATATGTAAGACTTTATAATGCAGTACGTTCCACTTTATATTTAATTTAACCAATGCCCAATATAAACTGCTTTTAAATGCGTACTATGATTTTATAATTTTTGCAAATTTGATCATCTATATATAAATCATATTTCAGAAATGGAAGCTTTTTCAATTTTTAGGTTCATTGAGATTTTGAACAAATAAAAATTAACCCAATTTATATAACTATAATATGCTGTCACTGGTATATATATGATACCATGTATAAGATTTCATTATAATATATTCCTATAAACTTTTGTTGTTTTAAAATAGAGTTGTTATTGTTATATTTTAGGACTGTTACATATATAGAGTCATTAGGTTGTGGCATCATCAAAATACTTCACAAAACCGTTACTCTTTTACAATTATAGACTGGCATTGTTATGTCATTGCAACTTGGGTAACTTTTTCTGGATCTGTTATTATACTAGGTGCAGTATGAGACGGCAAATTGCTTTATAAATAAGTCAGTTTAGCATGCTGTTACTGCTAAGTGTAACTAAATCACAAAATAGAGATTAACCAAAGCTGTTAAGCTCTACGTCTTGAAGACATGTCCATGTTTAGTTTGAGCACTCTATTGTATATTGCAAACTAAGATGCTAAACTCAACTTATTAAACACTAGCGTAATAAATACATTGTTATATACGAGTATTAAGTGGTATTAATTTACGTTAAGCTATAATACTTTACAGAAGATTATTATGTGAGCTAGAAAAGAAACTTTTCTGCCTCAATCCTACCTAGGTCATACATACCTTCTGTTCATATTATGAGTTACTTTTTTTAAACAACTGTTGCTTGTTTATGGCTGGCATATACAAATATTTGTATTATAAGTAGTATATTTTTGAGCAATGACAAGTTTATTTGGGATTTTTCTACAAATAATCTACACACACAATTTTTTACTGCGTTCAACTGTCTTTGTTAAGAGAGTCAGTTTACTTCATTTAGTACACACCAGGAAATTATGACCTAACATTAAAGTTTGCTCAAAATCCATTGAAATTTACTATACATGGTATTTTTATGTGCTGGTTTGAACTAGGCATAACAGAGAAGGTTAGGAGGGGATTCCCCAACATTAAAGCACAGGACATTGTCATATGCACTTATTATTCTATATGCACGGACCGTTACGAACAAACCGTAACGGTCCGTAACCAAAACTAGCTGAGTAATTAGGGAAAAACATAGGAAATAAAGCAAAATTAAAAAGAACTTTGATTATTCAGGTGTATTTATTGATGTTTTACTACTTTTTGCCAAAAAAACCATGTTCATTACCAGCTAAATTATGAAAATTAGCCAAAAACTGAAGATATCCAGTGTGTACTAAATTAAGTAAAATGACCCATATATATATATTTATATATAATATATATATATATATATATATCTATATATATATATATATATATATATATATATATATATATATATATATATATATATATATATGTGCATGTCATGTATATATGTGTATATATAGTATGTATGTATATGTATATGTTTAAACGCCTATGTTCGTGTGCACATAGTATAATATAGTAATGCATATAATGGTTTGGTAGGAAGTATTCAGTTAAAACACTGCATGACTATGATCATTGTCATACAAAGATGGCATAATAATAAATGATTCACACTTTCTTCAATTTTACCAAACAAACCGTTAAGTCGAGTTACCAAGAAAGGTTCAACACAAAATACGTTGTTTTGCAGTGGAGGCTACACATGGAATATAATGACTAATGGTTGCACGTCTATAATAACAGCCTTCCACAGAAATAATTATGACCTTTCAGCATATATAGTGTGCAAATGTAATTCACTGCTTACAGCATATTATAATTTTATGTAGGTAGTAATAGAAAATGCATTCTACTTTATTGTTCGTAACATGTATCATAATAAAGTTCTGTAAGTCATTACTTTGAAAGAGCCAACTAATTGACAGATGTTATTTAATTATTATAGCCAAGATATTGTCAATTGAAAACATCACACACCTGTCTCTATTAAGGTTGGTAGAACGGTGAGATTACAATCACCCAGTTCTTCTGCATCATACTTTCCCACCTCTTCTGCTATTCTCTTCCTTTCTCTGATCTTCTCAGTCACATGACCATCTTTCAGCAGACGATGTACCTCAGCTTGTGTTTTCTCTAATCCATCTTTCTTTAGCATCAGCTTGTTGTAAAAATCTTCCACCTGATTTTTCGCTTTTCCTTTGTGAGTTGCAACTCTTGTTATCAGGTCTTGACTTTCATTCTCTATTTTTTGGATCTAAAATCCAGTTGGGCAAATGAATGCATTCCAAAACTTAAATACTCTTTAAGATAAATTATATATAGGTCAACTAGTTTGAATGTTGTTATTTCTATATAATCTCCAAAATTATAGCAGTTATGTTCTCATGTTATAATATTATACAGTTATTGTGATATAGGAGGTTATACACGCAATTTTACGTTGATGCATAATAATAATAATTGCCGAGTGTTTTTGCGTGTGATATATCATAAATAGTATCCCACTTTATAATTCCATTACCCCACTTGGTGACTGTTTTAAAAAAAATTCCATGCCAGTCTTGTAATTATTGAATATTCACTAATAGAAAATTTAGTTGTATGCAATAGCATTTAGATTGTAAATTATGAATTAACGGTTAATATTCCATGTTTAAATAGTGTGTTTAGAAATGCTATGTTATATATATATTTCTTATTCGCATGCAGCAATAGACAGTTGCAAACATTCTATCTACTATAAGTTAAGACCAAAACTACTTGCAAACACTTACTATAGTTTTAGCTAGCTCAGTGAAAACAAGTAATGGCTACATATCTAGCTTTAAACTTGTGTGTTTTATTTCTTATTAAATTTCATCAAATATTTAAAAGGTTTTTTGCTAAAAAAAAATATATATATATATTATATATATTAGAAAAAATAACTATTCTAGTCACTAGCTTTGGTTATACGCAACTAACTATTTCACAAACATAATTACTTATATACGATTGAATGTAAGTTTATATCAGTGCAACAATGAAGTATGTGCTATTGGTGCAAATCAAATTTAAAAATTATTCTTGTGATTGCTTACAGGGTTTATGAAATCACATTTATATGGAATGTTTAAAATAATGTCGTCAGAATTGCAAAAATATGAATCATTCTAAACATATAGATATAAAATAAAATACTTATGCTAACAAATCTAAATGTTGAACAATATAAATGAAAATAGAAAAGCATATAGCATGTTAGAAACCAATTTCACTGCATGATTAGCTCGCTCTAGTTAATATTGCTTTTTTAAAAGTATACAATTTTTTCTCTCCCCATGATGACCTGATGAGCGTAATTTACTAAATGAAACAAATTTTTATTCATCTATAATCGAGCAATTTCTTGTATCTAATATAGTAAGTAATAGAGTAAATAATTACCAAAAGTAGTTGTAAAGGAATATTTAAGCTAACAAATCCAAATTTTGAACAACATGAATGAGAATATAAGCAAATAGAGCATATTAGAAACTAAGTTCAACATAAGCCTAGCTCATTACTTATGTTTCTATTTTGAAACGATACAATTTCCTGTCTCCCAAACCAGGTACAGCCAGTATCCCATCTCTGATACTCGGTACTCCACCAAATACAGTTGGTAACTTATCATGAGTCAGTCTCTTGAGATGAAAACCTGTTTAATATATATGCAAATGAACATTGTAATAGGAACAATTTAAATTAATAAGTTTATTAAAACTTTATAAAAAATGCACCCAACATATTTCGTAAATTAGAGGCAGAGTTTTCTAATTATGCAAAAGAAGTGAGAATGCACAAAATTAGATTTCAGCACAGTGATTATATGAAGATGCTAATTTGCTGCAGCAAAAAGGAGTATTTCTAAATCATTCAATATATATTATTTAGCTAATATTTTTTAAAAAATTTCAAAATTTTTTTGATGAACATCAAAATTAGATTTGGAGTTTTTTACTCGCAGTTATATGTACATTATTAAGGAACCTCACCTGATGGAGAAATGATGTAAAGCAATTTCACTTTTTTACCAGCAACATAGATGAGACCATGAGAATCTGCACAGACACTGTATCCACCTGTTACACCATCACATGTCCAGACTGTAGTCAGCTTTCTATTCTCCACTTTGTACTTTATCAGTTTACCTCTACCAACTCCTAGCAGATGACCATCTGGTAGAAAGTGTAGACCAAATGGATACACATCAGGATGAATAGTCTCTGTCTGTTTAGTGATGAAGTCATAGAGAATCAGCTGTTTAGTATCTGGATGATTCACCACAACATATCTGTCAGAGACTGCCATTACTGCTACACCAAGACCCGTTCTATCAAACTGAAACAGTAGCTGTCTCTTTGTGATGTCACCAGCTAAACACATGTCTACTTTAGATATGTCAACTTCTTTGTGAAGAGTAAAGACATTCTGAGAAGTCTCTATTACTTCTGATACTTCCTTCTCACTTGTACTGTATTCACTCAGCTCATTACCATCTCTACTCAGTAATTGTATTCCATTATGAGTACCTATGAGTATGTCACCATCTTGTCGGTGATTGGCTGAGTAACACGACCCATCTGTCTTGTGTTCAGATATGAATGTCAGTGAAGTAGGAACTGTTACTAGACTGATGATTAGCAGTCTGCTTTTTCCCTTACCTTCAATATATGATGTAAAGCTGGTCATGGTGTATATGTTTATTAAAATCAATTTTTCTTTAAACTCATTTATTGGTTCAAAATGTTTTTCTGATTTTATAATGATTAGCATAAACCTATAACCAAGAACATTCAATGGCTATCTGAAGAAATTTCTAAAGGTTCCATATATATATATATATATATATATATATATATATATATATATATATATATGTATATATATATATATATATATATATATATATATATATATATATATATATATATACATATATATATATATATACATATATATATATATATATATATATATATATATATACATATATATATATATATACATATATATATATATATACATATATATATATATATATACATATATATATATATATATACATATATATATATATATATATATATATATATATATATATATATATATATATATATATATATATATATATATATATATATATATATATATGTATATATATATATATATGTATATATATATATATATACATATATATATATATATATATATATATATATATATAATGTAGTGTGTTCAGATTGTTAATGATACATATATATTTTATTTAAAAAATCTTACACGACTATATAGTTTCGTGCAGTAAACTGCACTCCTCAGGTGTTAGACTAAAAATAAATAAAATCTATGAAGCATACCGATTATTCAAATTTTTACATAAAGAAAATTATCATGCTAAACACAACGTAAAACGAAATGCAAACATAGTAGTGGATTTGGTGTTATCTATTAATTAATTAAATTGCTCTTTTTCTAAAGGATTAAACTATAAAAGTTAGATGTTTGATGGAAAGGCTAATTTATAATAGGTAGTACTATGGTTGAGAGTTGTTGGTATTGTTATGTGATGTTGCCCAGGTAGTGCTTACGTGCATGTCTGCATGTGGATAGAATTTCATTTCTGTTATTCAGGGAAGATTTGCTGGGCTGGTATATTATGAAATATTTTTCCCATAGCAGAGGTTGCATCTTTTAGTGACTTTGTTGTATGAGTTGGTCTTTTTCATAATTTTCCATGATATGTCAAAATGGGTGTTCTTGTCTTTTAGTTTCCAGATATATTTGCTCAATTCAGTATGGTTCTTTTTTGTTTTGTTGTTAAAAGTTGATTTGTGGTTATAAAATCTGGTTTTGAATTCTGTTTCTGATGTTCCCACGTAAGTCTGGGGTTGGCTGCCATCTTTGGTTGTAACTGTAGCTTGGTATATGATGCACTTTGTGAGGCATTTTCCATCTAGTGGGCACACTGTGCTGTTTCTGCAGTTACATTCTCGAGGAGGTTGGTTTGCTGGGTTGAGTAATCTTTTATTGTGGCTGTTGATTATGTTGTTTAAATTTCTGCAGCAGCTGTAACTGAGTTTTATGTTGTTTTTGTTGAAAATTTTGTAGAGTTTGTGGTCTTTGGGTATTTCTTCCTCCAGAATTTTAAAAAATTGTTTTCCCAGGTTGCTTGATACACTTTTGGAGAATGGGGGGTTATACCATGTGATGTTTCGTCGTCTTTCTCTTTTTGGTCTGCTAGTGGTGTGTGTTGGCTGGAATGTTAGGTTATGTGTGTATCCACTTTTACTTAGAGCTTCTTGGTGTATTTTTGTTGTTTGACTGAAGACTTCTTCGTTAGATGAGAGATTGGAGAGCCTGTTGTTTATGGCTTGTGGGATGTTTCTTGTGATATGGGGTGGATGGTTGGATTTGGAGTTTACATATAGGATTTCGCTGTTAGGTTTTACATGGGGTTTGTGTGTTCTTGTGCTAATGTCAAAATTTATATCTAGATAGTTGACGACTTTTTTGTTTACTTCAATGGTGATATTTAGATTATGTTTTTGGAAAATTTTGCAGATTGATTTTTTAATTCTATCTATATTTTTTGCAGTGTCGTTGATTACTCCTAGGCCGTCATCACGGTATAGACCGAAGGTATTTCCAAACTTTTGGTTGATTTTATATAGTAAGAATATGCCGACCAGAGTGCAAATATATCTGGAAACTAAAAGACAAGAACACCCATTTTGACATATCATGGAAAATTATGAAAAAGACCAACTCATACAACAAAGTTACTAAAAGATGCAACCTCTGCCTATGGGAAAAATATTTCATAATATACCAGCCCAGCAAATCTTCCCTGAATAACAGAAATGAAATTCTATCCACATGCAGACATGCACGTAAGCACTACCTGGGCAACATCACATAACAATACCAACAACTCTCAACCATAGTACTACCTATTATAAATTAGCCTTTCCATCAAACATCTAACTTTTATAGTTTAATCCTTTAGAAAAAGAGCAATTTAATTAATTAATAGATAACACCAAATCCACTACTATGTTTGCATTTCGTTTTACGTTGTGTTTAGCATGATAATTTTCTTTATGTAAAAATTTGAATAATCGGTATGCTTCATAGATTTTATTTATTTTTAGTCTAACACCTGAGGAGTGCAGTTTACTGCACGAAACTATATAGTCGTGTAAGATTTTTTAAATAAAATATATATGTATCATTAACAATCTGAACACACTACATTATATTAGCTCTGTCACCCGTGATATCGAGCACTTTACTTTGCTGGAACTCCAACTAGATTGACAATCAGCATACATTATATATATATATATATATATATATATATATATATATACATATATATATATATATATTTACATATTATATATATATATATACATATATATATATATATATATATATATATATATATATATATATACATATATATATATATATATATATACATATATATATATATATATATATACATATATATATATATATATATATATTATATGTGATGGCTCCCGTCAGTTTTGGTCTCTTGGCATTATTCGCTATTGTGAGTTATAAGGGGTTTTATCTATAGTTGTCATAAATAGGTCAATTTTAGCTTTTAGTGTGTAATAGTCAATTACCATGTGCTCTTTCCAGCTGTCCAATCAGTTTTGTGATATCTGCTATGGTTTATGAATGATTGGTGTTTTAATGAGCCATTCCATGGTTGGCAAGCTGGTCACGTGATTAGAGCATATTAGCGCGACCTTTAACAATAGTTAAAATAGCGGCGTAGTGTAGAGCGCAACGTAATTAAGTATAATTTGACTGAGAATTGTTACTAATAATAAACATGGCGACTGGGTCGCGCTGCAAGTTAATAGATAACATATATTGACAACTTAAAAGAATGTTTCTACATTGAAAATTAAGGACAAGGACTGAAGAGTAGTGGTGATAATAGTAATGATGAACTAAGTGACAACAGTGATACAAAAGAGTTTGATTTTATTATGAAACCACGTGGTATTATAGTATTATTCTCTCATGATAATCATCTAAATGTTCTCATTATACTGAAATCAACTCTGAAATATTGATTAATATATTGCAGATAGGAATTTTAAATTATTATTTTCATGATCAGCATAAAAAACCACCTCTGGTAACTAACTTTTGGGCCGATGGAGCTAATTGAAGACACTGTTGCTAGGTAGATAAACAACGAATTTAGTACAATTTTGAGTCGCCAAACTTTGACTGTTGATTACTCGCAATAATAAAAGTCGTTTGTTGTGGACCGCTGTGTGTATAACCTGGCATATTTCTGGTTCTATTTGACTGATTTTAAAAATTTAAAGTGCAACGTCATCACAAAGTCCTACTCTATTCATCCACATCAAAAAGTGAAAATCTTGAATGACCGCCAAGAGACCAAAAATGACAGCAGCCACATATATATATATATATATATATATATATATATATATATATATATATATATATATATATATATATATATATATATATATATATATATATATATATATATATATATATATATATATATATATATATATATATATATATATATATATATATATATATATATATATATATATATATATATATATATATATATATAGTATAGTTTAGTAATGCATATATCATGGTTTGGTAGGAGGTATTAAGTTAAAACAT
The DNA here is from genome assembly GCA_964035545.1 of Bugula neritina. Classification (NCBI taxonomy): domain Eukaryota; kingdom Metazoa; phylum Bryozoa; class Gymnolaemata; order Cheilostomatida; family Bugulidae; genus Bugula; species Bugula neritina. The sequence continues at coordinate 6,875,456 of OZ037772.1, read as the reverse complement.
TGCATTACTATTACGCTTGTCATACATAGAAAACATAATGTTGCCATTCTTCCTCCAACTACACTACTATAAAAATTGTTAAGTCCAGTTGCCAACAGGGCCTAGAGCAAAATTCATTGTCCAGCAGTGGAGGCTGCACATAGAATGTATTGACTATAGCAGTTATAGGCCTACAGCAGCTTTTCCGAGAAACCGCTATTGTCCCTCAACATGGTATGCATGTATAATTAACTGCTCAAACCATATAATTGTGTGTAGGTAAGAATAAAAGACGGAAGTATACTTTATTGTTTATAATGCATTAAAATACTTTGTAAGTGATCATTTTTTTAAATAACCAAATAATTGACAGATATTATTTCATTGTGAAATATTGTCAAATAAAGATCACCTGTATTTATTAAAGTTGGTGGATCAGCAAGTTTGGGATCATGCAATGTTTCTGTCTTGCACTTCTCCATCTCTTTGGCTATTCTCTTTTTTTTCATAATCTTCTCAGTCACATGACCATCTTTCACCAGACGATCAACCTCAGCTTGTATCTTCCTCAACCGATCTTTCTTCAGCATCAGCTTGTTGTGGATTTCTTCTACCTGATTGGTCACCTTAACTTTGTGATTTGTAACTCTGTCAATCAGTTCTTGGATCTCATTGGTTATTCTTTGGATCTGCGAGTGTATAGGTTGCTTGAATAGATGAGTTGCAAAACAAAATATTTTTAGGTCCATCAGCAGTTATATAATACTCAATAAAACTGATATTATACAATAAAGTTTGATGTTATTACATGTGGTTTTAACTTAGTTTATTAGAATTTTTTTTATAGGTTTAAAGAAAACTTTTTTAGATTTAGTCAATGAAGCCTCCACACAGTTAGTTTAAGGTCATGTTTTTCAGTTTCTGGCTCTTTGCCAGGTGCTTTACATTCTATATGAACAATGTTCCACTGATAGCTCGAAACGGTTAAATGTCACAGGAACAAAAAAATATGAAAAGATAAAGAAACTTATGTTCTCCACTTTTTTAATTTTGTCAAAAGCTAATTTATGTTTAAGTTATTGCTTGTTGAAAAAAATGGTCTCCCTTCCACATTCTTTCTAATTTACACGCTCCTGACTTGCACAGGATAGTTAAGGGCATCCTCACTAAGAATATCATAAATTTCTCTCAAAATGTAGTTTAGGTTCTTGAATAATACTACTCTGCGGGTGGCATGCGTGTTGCCTACTTGCAATTGTTTAGCTTGAGATCAAACTACAACCAATAAGCAGCCACCTTCATTAGGGCTGTGTTATCTATCAACATTCCATTATAGGCGCTACATAAACAAAGTACCAAGCAAGCTATTCATTGTAGCCTGTCGGCTAGCAAGCCTATAATTAGCATGTACGCGCCAATATCTTCTCATCCCTACGTGCTCATTGAAGCGTGAAGCACTGCGCGCTGCTAGTTTCTTATGAAAAAATATGGTATTTTCAGTGTATAAATCACCACTTTATGAGCAATCTAGCAGAGTTATTGAAAAAAGAAAAAAGTTACACTGGAGAAATATCTTAGGATTCCAACAGTGCAATTTTTATTCAGATATCATGTTTTGCTGCAGAGATATTTTACTGGTACTGAAAAGTCAGCTTTTCATGCAAAATTGGCCAAAATTGGGCAGTTTTTTGTCTATAACTTTGCAAAAAAAATGAAAATTGAAATTTCCAAAAAACTTACACTGGGGAAAAAGAAGATCTACAACATAGTTTTTAAATTTTGACTCTAGCACAATTAGGTGAAATTTTATTTTACTGGTACTGAATTCTTATATGATTACAATGCAAACCTCAGCAAGGCAGTTGCAGCTAACAGGTTGCCCTTAACTATCCTGTGTGTACTGTATCTCTATATACTTTAGTTGACTGCTTGTTAGTCTCGCTTCACTAACTTTGCTTATACTTCACAAGTGCCAGTGCTCCTGGCTCAAAAGCTAAATGCTATAAATTGTTAGCTAAAACCCAATCTTGTATTTCTAGGTTGGTTGGCTTAAATAAAACAGTTGTCAAATCATGATTTCATGTTTTAGGAATCTACTCTATTCCAACCTGCTGCCTATCTAGCCCTATTTTCTTATCATAATCTTTGATGTAATTGCAGAGTTGGTCTGATACATTTTTTGGCAACCATTCAAGTTATAAAATGCAGTAATGGTACCTATAATATATTATTATCATTATAATGACATATTATATAGTATTATGTGTTTTTTATTATATTGCATAATATATATTTTATTATTGTTGTTGTTCAAACAAATGCAATTAACCTTGTTTTCAAAATGTACATCTAAATTATCCGAATATTAGTTTAGATATTTTCATGGTTTTTTAGGTAAATCTAAAAAAGAAGCTGCATGTGTTCCCAAAGTAAAGAGTATTGAACCATAATAAACTATAACAGATTAGCCACTCTGCTACCAATTGCATCAGTATAATATATGGCTAACTGCGATGCTTTGTCTCCGGTGGCTGGCTGTGATATGATAATTTGGCCAACTTCCAAGTGTTTAAAAATGGTGCAATTATTCAAGAGGTTACATACTGCACAGAGCTAGCAGTGATAGTAGCCTTGCTATTATCAGTACTTGTTACAACTGCAAGCATATGAGCTGCATTGTAGAAGGCTGTTGGGGTAGGCTATCAAAACCAAATTTTGCTCCATAATATACCTTAAACACATTGCAGCAACATAATTTTTAGTTTCAAATTACATTGCCACCCTTACAAGAAACGCGGGCTTTGTAAAGAGTCACATGATTGGAGAGTTATGCTATAGGCCCTACGTGTGCTAGTGTATGAAGAAAAAAACATTAGTCCAAAAATTAGTACACACAGGCATCCTCACTGAGAATATCATTGATTTCACTGACAATTTAGTTTAAGTTCTTGCTACATTATTGCTCTGTGGGTGGCATGAGTTTTGCCTACTTGTGATTGTTTAGCCTGAGATTACTCTACTACCAATAAGCAGCTGCCCCAAGTATGGCTGCTCTAGAAGCAAAGTACACACCAAGCTATTAACTAGCCTGTCAAAATCATGTTGATAGAAAATGTAGGAAGTAGGCAACATGCATGCTACCCACAAAGCAATAACGTAGCTAGAACTTAAACTAAATTGTGAGTCAAATTTTTGATATTCTCAATGAGGATGCCTGTGTGTACTAATTTTCGGACTAATGGACCTTCGGAACAATGGACCCCTACTTCAAGTATGTTGTTTTCCAAAAACTCTGTATTATTCATCACTCTTTTGCATACAAATACTTATGTAATAGCATACAGCTTAAGTTTTATTTTGGAGCATATCTGCAAACTCTACAATAATAGGCAAGAGCATGCTTTACCAGTCTTTTTTAGAGCTGTTTTTGTAGCTAGTAAGATGGAAGCTACTTATTTTTAAACTTTTGGGTTGTTTATTCAAAACCATTAGCTTTGCTATTAACCCAAGGCTATTGCAACAGTTTATGAAAATAGCTAGCCACTGCTAGTCAACATCAATTGACAGCCTAATAATTATAACCCATTTGCGCTCCAAATATTTATGTATTAATAGTTCCTCATATAGTGCACGTCTCTTTTACGATGACTGCGTGGTCAAGAGGTCCAGCCATGAGTTGGTTGGTCGTGGTTCAACCCTATTCTGTAGCAATTTTTTTGTCAACTTATGCAAATCCTACGCATGTATAATAAATATGGCGATAGCTGTAGAATTTCTTTAAATTTTGTTCAACTTTAGGACAACATACATGCCTACTAATTATATACTGAGCACTGGGCTAAACCTTAAATTGATTTTATGGAATACAATGTACTTAAAATAATCATATGTGAATGAGAGAAACTGAAAGTACACCTGCTGCACTACAGACAGACTTTTACTGACAAGACTGCAAAGTGAGGCAAGGTGAGGCAATTTAGCTGAAATTAACTCCTGCAAACAAACGAAGAATTATGTTGTGCTGAGGCATTTTCAATAGATTGTAACATAGTGAGAAGATGAGGCTAAGTGCTAATGTAAAATAGGGACCATTATATTGGCAGAATTTCAATAAATTAACAATTTGTGCAAGAGGGTACTATGTTATTGTAATAGTGTGCAGAGCGGCAAACGTACTAGGAATGTTATAATTAGTCACAGGAGCATAGCCTAAATCACCATATGAAGAATCCAGATAATTGCAGTGAAACTTGCAAAATGGTGTACGTTTTGACCAAATGGTGAAGAGCATAAACATAATTTCGAAAAACGAAGAAAGTACATTAGAGAAAACATATCAAGGAATGTCAAGTTTGAATTTTAGACTTCATAAAATGAATCCCCCCCTCCCCGTGCATGGAGGGTGTAAAATCTTACTGATTATGCATCAACTTTTTCAAAATTTTTTTCAAAAAATTAAAAGGTTTATGAAAGAAGAGCTATCTTTTCATGTATAATTTGGTAATGTGAGACAAAAACTGTTCCAGCTATCCCCTGGAAACCATTTATATATAACATAAATCAGTGCCTGAATCTGGAAAGTAATGACCTTAAAGTAACTGTGCAGTTTAGTAAAAAGATATATCTCAATATCTGTGCCTTATAGCTTGAAGTTTGTCTGGTAAACTTAAAAAAAATGTGGAAATTGTAGATGTTACTTAGAGGCTTTGATAAAATGTTGTATTAGTAAAGTTGCAAAATTATGAAAATAAAATTTGAAAATTAACCAAACCATTTTCTTATGATTATATATCAAAATATCATCTATTATACCATTATATAAAGTCATCTTGAGTGTATATATATACACAATTTGGTGCGATTTCAGCAGAAACATGAATAATAATTTTATAATTACAAATATTTCTAATACATACAGGAGATGTGGGTGGTGAAAAACTCACCATCTCCTCTCTAATTGTCTCTATCTTTTTTATAACATCTAAACATTTCTGTTCCTGATCATCAAGATTATTCCAAACTTTCTTGTCCAAATTACATATCTTGGTAACAGTATATATTTTCCTAGAATGTTGTTTAGAGACATAAAAAAACTGCCTATGCACAACATACTTTGCATCTGTTTAGTATCTCGTAATTAGACATAAAAAAATCAAAGCCAATTATAAGGCAAAAGACCATAATACTGTACTATCATTGGATAGTTCTTCATCAATAAACAGGTAGTCGCCAGTGGTGGATATGAACCCCTCCTAGATATTTCTCGTACTTCTTCCTCAAAAAAACATTTTCATTAGGCCAAAAAGAAATAACAATACACCTTTTTAGTTGACACTTTTTAATTTCTGACTGATATTTCACCTTATTTCCAATTATAATTAACTTTTAACCGGCACTTTTTTTTGTAGTAATTCCTACCCTTTAGACTGTGTACTTTGAAATGAGTCTGTTTTACTCGTTACATAAAGTATAGTTGCACTGGCTACAGGTTGACACAAAAGCAAGCCTATCTTGATAAAATCATGCGCAAATGTAGAAACTATCGAGGAGTTTGTTCCTCATAATTAGAAATTGACAAATTATTTTTAATCCGTTTAAAAGCATCTGGTTAGGGAAGCATATGCCGTGTTCAATTTGTTATTCTAGCATTAACAATAACAGAATGCAATAATTATAAGTTTATGAAAGTAATTTGTTTTCTTTCTAATTACAAACATAATATTTTAGTATAATATATTGTAAATTTATAAGGCTTGCATTAGGAATAACACAGCTAAAACATCATTTTCCTTAAAGCCTTAAAAATATATAAGTATAACATAATACACCATGCCAATAAACTTATTAAAGTACCAAGCAAGCTTAGCTAGTTTAAGAAAAATTACACTAGGTAAATTACCATTATTTATAGAATGCTTGCTGATATTAGCTTTTGATGTAATTAAAGTAAATTATTATTTATCTTTCTAGCTAAGGATTTCTTGCCGTAGGTTTTGCTTTTATGCATGGAGAAATGTCGTAACAAACGAGTTAAATTTTTATAGCACATAAAAATGTAATCTATAAGTCGAAGATATTTAAACTTAGCCATTAACTCATTTTAATTAGAAATGTAGCCTAAATCTAATACAATACAAAATATATTCCAGTATATATAATATATTTTTACCATGCTGTTAATTACAGTATTTGTAAGACAAATTTTATGCTCATTAATTAAATGCAACAAATATTTATAAAATACTAATAATGTTGAATAAATAAATTCAATAATTCCTTTTCTATTTAAATGGCTGCATAATTTCTTGCAAGGTTGTATAAAGGAGTTGTGGCCCACCACTTATCATGTGTTCAATTGCCACATATGTCTTAGGAAGAAGAAAACTCCCCAAAAATTCTTAGTTTGAAAATTCTAGTATAATTAAAATCACTTAATATATGTCTTTGAAATGCATTTTGCCACTCTGCAAAATTGCAGGAACAAATATTGCATGAAGTAATAAATGATTTATGAAGTAATTAACAAACCAATGTAAAAACTGTTGTTGTATATAGAACACAACATATTGATTTTCTTCAATTTCCACATCAAATCTATATATTCAATTATATCTAACCAATGCTAATAAACTAAACATGCATGCATACAAATATTTGCATCATATGCAAGTAATATTAGCTAATTAGCAACTATAGCATTTTTTTCATTATCTTTATTGCTTGCATATGTCTAAGTGTTATTAAAATAAGGTTTTTATTTGCAACTTTGCACCACAAATTACATAAAATCTAAAAACTTGAGTTGTGACATAGGGCTACCTATACACAAATAGACCTTCATAAAACTCTCAATGATTTTATTCAACTCATGTATGCAAAAGTTTTGCTTTAAAACAATTCTTCTAAACCACCCTAGAGCCGGGAATTATTACAAAAACAGCTTCTCATATATAATCTTTCCCCAGATTAATTTTTTTCCTGTATTTAAACTAACTTAGCAAGTGAAGATTGTGATATCACTCAGGTAATCACATATATATTATTCATAGCTGTAATACTTTAGCAATGAATAGATCATGTTTAATTTCCACTCTACCTATAGCAGTTTTTCAGAATTATAGAGCTATGTATATCGTGAAATTGGAATAGCCTAATAGTTTTACATGTGTTTATAGCTAGTCAAGTTAACTTAAAAAGCTTACAATAATTAGATGATATTTGCATTCTTTTGAAGGTTATGGTGAAGCTACTGCAAAACTGGCCATTAGTTTAGCATAATATGCAATGCCACGCAAAAGCATGCCAAACAAGCAACGTTTATTTACCTTACCAGTGCAATTTTATCACCTTAAACACAAAAGCAAGTATAAAATACACATCCATATTAGATTAACTGTCAAGTTAAAAAAAGACAACATATATTCATGAGCTGGTTCTGTTTGCACAAGTACAATTTAGACCAGCTTATTATTTAGATTGCCACAAGAATATGACATAAAATATGTCTTTAATCATTATTTTGATATTCACTGGTTGAAGATATTTTTTATATCCTAATATGTAAATATTGTACATAAATCTTAAAAATTAACTAGGTGAATAAGGAAAACTGCTAATTTTATGAAACTGTTATGTTAATAAAGACAATGGCTATCAACAAATCCCACCAGACCACAAACTAATTGTAAATACTAAAGCAATTATATAGTGCTATGTGTTGATCTAGCCTAGTTAATACACCACAAATATGTATTATGACATACCACATTTTAAGTACTGGGTTACCATTTATTCTAATGGGTATTTGTTTAAACTGTCATATACAGCTATGATTCTAGCTGCTTTGCCTAACTGATTATAAGCACTTAACACCGACTCTGCTTTATATCATCTGAAGCTGTGCGGTGTATATCTATTTATTTATTTACTTTTTTTTTTTTTTTTCTTTCTTTTTTCTTTTTTTCTTTCTCTCCTGGCAGTAGCTAGCTATTGAGCTTTGAATCGAAGCATAATTAACTATATTCTTATCTCGTAGACAAAATAGTTTTCTTCCTTACTACTGATAATCTAAACAATTGTTCGTACACCACTGCATCTCGATAAAGGAGCCAAAGCGCTCCGAGTGAGATTAATTAGATGAGATGAGATGAGATTTGCACTACCAATATACAAGCCAGTTGTTATTCTGTCACTTTTTATCTACATCTCTTTTTAATGCCAGTTACTTGTTAGCTTCAGTACAAAGAGCTAAACATTCTACTCTACAGCCAATCTTACTGTTAACTCTTGTTTAACAGTATTACAAGAATCTAAAGATTTGGGTGTGTTTTAAGTATAATATTCTATCATTATAACTTTTAAATGAAACAATAATATGATAAATGCATTATAACTTTCTGAAGAGTTTGTTTGCAAAGTATATGTTTTTGGAAACTAGTTTTACAACATTTGCTAGGAGCATTATATTTATTCCTATCTAAAATAATTTTGTTGGAACTGCTATGTTTGTAATCATGTAATCAGAAGTAAAGCATCAGTAAAATGAGTATAAGTAGAAGCTTGACAGCTACATTAGGCATTGCTACATAGTACATAAATGTAAGGCCGTATTAAATACTTAGCTGCATTCACAGATAAATGCATGGCTTGGAATTACAATACCATGAATACATTATTTATTTAGCTGGGTAACTATACAATTATGCCAAAGTGAAAAGCCTTTGGTTATTAATGCCTGAAATGTCTAACAATCTACTTGGGAGACCACCTTGTTGTTACAGAGTGAATGAGTTATTTGTTTGGCATTTGGATGGTGGCACAAAGAAAGGCTATTTGGTTTGTTACTTGAGACTATAGTAGCATCACTGCATACATTATTTTAATGTAGCTATTGAAATTAATTCTCACTGAAAACACAGTATTGCAAAATCTTAAGCTGTACATAATTATATTATGAATCAAAAAGTACTTCTGCTATTCGACTATCCCAGGTTTATTTTAAACTAGCACTGCCAAAGTGCCTTGACTCTATTACACTGTTTACTAGCTAATTTTGTTCTTCTCAATAGTGAAATAGATCTATTGCAAGAAATTAATGACTAGATATAACAATAATGATTTTTAGGCAAGACTTTCGCATCTATATTGCTCATCTGCTAGCTTGAAATACCCCTCTCCTTGGACTAATCTCAGGCATTTCATTGTTGTTTAAACAGTTTTTAAACTCCTATTTCAATAAATCATTACCAACACTGCCCGCATGTATTAATATTCATTAGTGCCATCAATGCACTGTGGAGACAGCACCTGATGTTCTGTATATTACATTATAGTACAGAGATACTAAATCTAAAACGTCTAAAATAATTGATGCTTCTACCAGATTTTTAGCACACCTATAATATGTATTCCTGTAGTAAATATTAATAAGATGTCTTAACTGATAGTTTTTATGCCATTATAATAGTTTGATACTATAACTACAACTTGAAACTCTTTAACCAGCACATTGGTTAGTAATATTGCTTCTTGATATTTAATTGCTGGTTCACAAACTATCAATAATAGGGATGCATATCAAAACTTGACTGCATTCATAATATGATTTTAATGCTAGGTAATGACTAAGCATGTCTGGCTGATATGAGGTGACTATTTTGTACACTGTTTAACAACATCAGCTTTTTGGGTTCATTTAAAGCATCTGCAAATCTGTATTATACATAATTACTGTTAGGGCCAATTAATTAAATTGTTAACCCTGAAATGCTTTTTACGCTGTAATACTAAGTAGCAAAAGACATGTATATATATATAAACTGATTGTAATTTATACATAACATTGTACATTTAAAAAAACTCACAAAATACATAATTTATTAGCTAAATTTCAAGGCGTGTTGTAGGTAGTGGGTTAATGTCAATAAAGTAGAATCCGGAAAGTTGAGTAGCTTTATTCAAGAGGAAGGCTCTCCAACAGTTCTACCAAAGCCTAAATAACATGTATAAAATAAAGATTATATGCACAATTTTTTTTCCAAAACAGCCTGCAACTGTTTTGCTATTGCATATGCCCTATGCCATTCATCAAGTGGAACAATTTTAACCAGGATATCTAGAAAAGTTGACACAAGGGCTTTATAAACTATGTAACAGTAAAACTGTGAGTAGAAATTAATTGACACTAATGAATAATGCTTTAGGTGCTGGCAACAACCATAAAAGAAAAGTTATATAACAAACAAATAGAAAAAGAACTAAACAAATCAACAGCATTATATACAATTGGGGCACATACATGAAAACAGCAGTTAGTGTCATTTTCTTAAGACAGCACTATTTTAGGTGTAAATTTGAGAAGTATTAGAAAATGCAGAAATTTACTGCAATTGGTTCATTTTATTTAAGTTAGTACATACTGAAGATCTCAAGTTTTTGCTAATGAACATGAGTTTTGGCCCGAAACTAAAAAAATATCAATAAATACACCTAAATAATCAAGGCTCTTTTTAATTTTCTTTGATTTCCTATGCTTTTTTCTAATTACAGCAACTTCTGACTGCGGATCGCCACGGTTAGTTTGTAACAGTAGGCAATCCAAATGAAATGAATAAATAGGAAAAAACATGAGAAATCATGCAAAATTAAGAAGAACCTTGATTATTTAGGTGTATTTCTTGATGTCTCACTAATTTTAAGCAAAAAGCATTGTTCATTAGCAGCTAAATTGTAAAAATGGCTAAAAACTGCAGATTTCCAGTGTGTACTAAATTAAATAAAAGGACTCAATCACCTTTGCAACATAATTCAATAATTGCATGGTCAAGCAGAATAAACCACAATTAACAGCAACAACAGTGTAATAGTTGCGTGGAAAAGTTGTACTGCAAAAAACTAAAAGAATGCAAAATCTATAAATGTGTGCTACTAAGTAAATGCTGAACAGACATCATGAAATAGTGTACGAAATACAAACTATTAAACTTACCTGTTGATCTAATGCAGCCAAAACCTTAAGCTTAGAGTAGTGGAATGGTGCTGTTCGATGTTGATATGCTACAAGTAGCTAAGATGACTCAAATTCTTGCCTTTAGGAGTAAGAGGCCTCAGCTCAGTTTCAACAAAACTTCCAATAATCTCAACGGATGCGCTCAATTAGGAGCCACAACAAAGCACACCCATGTCATTTTAGTAAACTCTAAAAAATGAACGGAAATAAAACTGTTAGAGAGTAAACAGAGAAACATATAGTGATGGGGGAAAAACCTGTCAGCAAAGGTTATATACACTCATAGTCATAACACGAAGAAAAAGATAATGAATAACAAGCTATTCAAGATGACACAAGAAACCAAACAAATTTCTTTGACTAAAAAATATAATTAAATACTATATTACTTGGCAAAAAATATTTGTTTTGAACAACGTATTATTGGGAAGAATTGCCAGTGTCTTAAATTTTGAGATTAAAGTTTCTGCCTTATAGCGGAAATAGAGAGGCAATCAATAGTGTACAAAACATGTTTTCAGTCATTGGCTGGTGACTGAATTGACAAATTTAAAGAAAGCTTCCATATCCTTATTTATTTTGTTCTCAAGTGTGTGGTTACAGTTTCATGAGTCAGAAATATAATTATTTGAGATATGAAATCAAATGTAGTCAAAAGAGTGTCATACAATTTAAAATGTAGTAATAGAGCTTTGACAATAATTTCTTCTGCTAAGTAAAACAGGTACCATTATGTGCTACTTATCTTTTAGAGATGAGCATCAAGGATGTTGAAAACAAAATAGTTGTAAATTACAGCAAATACCTTTCTACTTACCTAACCAGAGAAAATAAGTTTTCAACCTTGCATGCACTCAGCTGGTTTTCAATGTTTGGATCAGTGACATCTTTATAACTGATAGCAGCATCATGTGATAGCTTTAGGAATTGTTACCTTAAATCTAAATTATATAGAACAAGAAGTGCAAAAATATGGCATTAGTACTCATTGCACAATACACACTTGCTAGAGTAGCTAATCTAGCATCACATTAATTTAAGAAAGACAAAATTTTATTACTGTTTACAAATGATGAATATTAAAATTTGAATAATTAGACAAATTAACAATGATATTGATGTTAGTTCAAACATTACTAATGGTAAACATCAAAATACTAATAGGAATAGTCATGTTAACATCAATTAGAAAAGTAAAGATAATTTGAAAATGAGACAGTTTATAGGTCTAACTCTTATAGTTGACAAGCAATTACAGGGCAGTCATATTGATGTACCCTCAAAATGTAGCACTTTAAAAATATTAAAAAGACAGCACATATAAGAACATAATCTTAAAAATAGGCATATGTGACACCTATATTTTGATTAACAAAGAAATCTTCTTTACTTTATTAATCTAGCTCATATAATGGTATTCTGTCTTAGTATGTTATTTTAATACTTGAAGTCTAATCAGCTACAGAAAAGTACTTCAATTCAAAGGCCTTCATAATTATTCTTTAGTTTGCTATTTAAATAGACAGTAAGGTTGATGAATAAAATAAAAGTTAGTAAAGTAAAAACTAAATAAATTGAGAATAATATCTCCACTCTAAGGTTATAATCATTATAAATTAATATTTTAATACTCCTGTTATCCTTAGGTATAGTTGTTAGCAATTTAACTATGAGCTCGAAGCCAAATGTCAGTATCAGCATCCCCATTACATTGACTAAGACTGACTTTATAACCCTCAAGCTGTGGCACTCAATTTCTATAAGTAGTAACTAATAACAAATATAAAATTATTTATTTGCTGGAAAACAGAGGAGAGTTTAACATCAGCGAATAGAGACTAGCGGATTAAGCAAGAACTATGAAGAAACACAAGCATTTTATGGAAGAAGAACTCCATAAGATTGAAGAAGGAACCTTGCAAAAATTAGGCACATCAATTGATGAAGAAGAGCTAAATTTGCAAATAGAGGATGTTATAGTGCAACATGAGATAGCATATAAATCAGCCATGAGAATTTTAAGAGTACCTAGTTCAGAGGTAGAAAAAGTGTTAGTAGAAAAATTATAAATGAGCATAACAAACTATCTAATGATCGACCAACACTAAGAGCCCTTGGGCACATTGAGAGGGTCAAATTACTACAGGCAGTAAAACAGATTAATGATGTGCTAAACTGTGTTGAGATTATTAATACCATTGAGCTTAATAACACCACCATGGCTTGTGCGAAAAATAGTAACAGAACAAGTGTGTAACAAAAAGGAAAAAGAAAAACTGACAATGTACAAGTATGGAAAATACGACTGCAGAAGAAATAAAAAAAATTAGATCAGACTTAAGTAAAATAGCAGAGTGAAAAAGTAGAGCTTACAATGATTCATTGAGAAGAATGGTTGAAGAAAAATATAGGATAAAAAACAAAGAGTGTGGTGTAGTGATTGAAAAACTGAAGCAAAACCTGAGAGCTGTAAGCCAGAAGATAAACAGATATACAGAATGAGTTGATCAATATAATCAGAACACAATGTTTACAATGATAAGCGCTTTTATCAAGAATTACGAGGAAATGAATGTACATCTAAAGAGGCACCTGACAAGGAAATCAAAAGCATTCTGATAAAATATAATTATGGGGTCAGCCAACTAAAAATAATACCAATGCAGAATGACTAAATAAAGTTAGCAACAAATTGGAGCATATGTAAAGACAAGGAAATTAGATCTTAGAAACGATGCAAACAACTGGAATAGCAATTAATGTCATAAGGTTGATAAGAAAAGGCATGAAACCTGGAAAACACAACTGAAATACCTGGAAGAAAAGATAGGAGAAATAAAGATCAAACTAAGAATTTTCCAAGGAGACTCTTTATCTCTATCCCTTTTCTCCAACTACCGATTCGCATGACAGAAGCGGCTCAATGATGCAAATTTCGACGAGACAGAAAACAAACCATCTCCTATATGTGGATGACCTGAAGGTAAATAGGAAATCAAAGTCAGAACTGGAAGCTTTGGTAAACACTGCCGGGATCTTCACAAGGAATATAGAAATGAAATTTGGATTAAAAAATGTGCCACACTGGTTATGAGAAAGGGAAAGAAAATCAAGGACACAGGAATCAGTTTGCCTGAGGAACATTTAAAGAAAGATCTGGGTGAGAAGCCGTATAAATATCTAGGAGTTCTTGAGAATGATAGAATACAAATATATGAAATGAAAAATAAGATCAAGGAGTACTACAAACAAATAAGAAAAGTTCTGGATTCAAAACTGAATGGTGAGAACACAATCAAAGCAATAAACACATGGGCAGTAACAGCAGTGCATTACACAGCTAGAATACTTGACTGAACTGTTTCATGAGCTAAAAAATATGGACTGAAAGACAAGGAAGCTAATGACAACAAACCGTGCACCCTATCCGAGAGCAGATGTAGGCAGGCTGTATTTTAGCAGAAGGGAAGGCGGTAGAAGAATGTTGTCAACTGAAAAATGCATAAAGATTGAAAACTGCAGCATGTCAGACTACATAAATATAACATAGACTGATAGAAACACCACACTGAATACCTTTCTAAAAGACAAAACAGCGGTAGAACTAAATAATGATAAAGTGATAGAAAGAATTGATGAGTGTAAAGAAAAAGCTTCACGTGGTCAATACATCAAAATGGTGGGAGACATGAAAGCATTTTCCTGGAACTGGTTGAAGTATGGTTGGCTGAAAAAGGAAACAGAAGGACTGCTGACAGCTGCGCAAGATCAACTATTCACTACTAGAAATTATAAAGTGGCTATGGTGAGAGAACAGGGTAGCAAGAAGTGTGGAATGTGTAACGCAAGAGACAAAACTTCGATGCACGTATTGAGTGAGTTTGAGAAGGTAGCAGAAGGAGAATATAAGAAAAAACACAACCTTTTGGCATTGATAATTTCAATAGTAGTTGTGTGAACTTCGTGAGTTTCAGAAAAGTAAGAATTGGTACGGCCATCAAGCAGAATAAGTACTGGAAAATGATAATGTGAAAACCTTGTAAGATTTTAACATACACACTGACGTAGTCATCAAAGTTAGGAGACCCGATATATTAGTAGTTGACAAGCATAATGCTGAAACAACGATAATTGATATCACAGTCCCTGTTAACTACAGAGTAAAAGAAAAAAATTCGAAAAGTTAGGAAAATATCAGAATTTAGCACTAGAATAAACCCGCCTTTGGAAAACATCAAAAAAGTCATCCCGTTGTAACTGGAGCCTTTGGAGCTTTATACAAGATTGTAGACTGGCTGACACTACTTGGAGTAGCTGAAAACAAATGCTCATTAATTCAGCAGACACCCTTACTAGGATCAGGATAAGCTCACATCCTGAGGAAAGTTCTAGCCATTTCAGCCTAGTATAACTAGGCCAATGGTAAAAGGTTACACCAGCTAAAAAACTACGGTCAATCAACAATAATAATAATAATAGTGCAGTTGGTTCTATTATTAGATTAGCATATCGATTATGACTTTTCGATTGCCACCCTGATACTATGAGTACAATGTACAAGCATACGTGAACGTATAGATATGATCATAAGTATAAAAATAGGTATAAGTATAAATATAAATATAGGTACAAGTATAAAACGAATGATTATATTATTAATAATATTAGTCAGTGATACCTATAACCGTAATGGTTTTTAGACTTACAGTTATCATTAACATTAGCTGAGTAATATGATTAGTTAAAATAATGGTATTCATTATTATATCATAGTTATAAGTTATAACTCTAGTCTCTAAAGAGCAACAGCAAGTGTAATTGGGATATTCATATTAAATTTCATATTCACATAGTGAAATGTTTATGTTATGAACTAATTTATTCCTTCAACATTTAACTATAAATATGATTAACACTAACTTTGACCAGCAGTATTACTAAAAGAAGCGTATTACAAATATAAGATAATAAAATTCTAGTAGTAGGACTAATAGTATTACTAGGTCCAGTATTATTCTTGTTATCTTATTCATCATTCATGAGTTATCAAATTTAAAATTACTACTTATTAGCATCAGCATATAAAAAGTAAGATCATTAGGAATAATTATCATGAGGTACCCTATGATCTATGATTTGCATTATCCATATATAGTTTAATATCAATATGATATATTATTATTGCTGATAGTCTATGTTATAGTTAAATTTATACTTATCTTTACAGTTACCTATAGTAGCACTTATTAGTTATTTGTGGTAGCCAAACTAATGTTTAATATTAATAAATTAAACTGAGTAGGCCTATCATAAAAGTGTTACTAAGAATTTTAATTATAATCGTAATGGTGATCATATTACTTTATTATAATTATTATATTTAATCATTAATGCTCAACTGAGTTAATGTATACACTTTGAGTTTTACTATTACTCATTATATTTACACTTATAGTAAAACTAAATATGTAAAAGTTATACTTATACTATTATTATTCGTATTTCATTAGACTTACATCTAAGATCGCAGTCCTATTACTACTACCACTGATACTAGTACTACAACTAGTACTAGTACTGCTACTAGTACTAGTACTACTACTACTACTACTAATAGTACTGTTACTACTACTACTACTAGTACTACTACTAGGTCTACTAGTGTACTAGTACAACTACAAACTTTGAAAATAACTGCAAGAAAGGTATGACTTACTCTTTTTCTTAGTCTTACTGTGACTCTCAGTCGTAAAGTAAAATAAAATTGTGAACTGTAAAGTTAAACCCAAGGCTGAAATTTATTTAATTAAATTTAGACAATCTGAATCATTGGCTCAATCCTCGAGTTTGACTATTACTATTATTATTAGTGTTACGATTGTGATTATCATTGGCATTATGCCATTATCATTATGATTGTAATTGTGGTAATTCTAACATTAATTATAATCATAAATTAAAAGGTAATGATTAATGATAATTATTTTTATTTTGTAATCATAATGATAATCATAATGATGTAAATTTTGATGTAAAACCAAAATACTAAAACTAAAAGTAAAAGTTATAAAATAAAAATTAAATGATAAAATATCATAATGATAATTATTATATTTATTATATTATTATTGAATATATTATTTCATTAGAAAATAGGTTGCAGCTTAGCATGATCAAAATTCAGTAAGAATTAGTTTACCAACAGCAAACATGCATGCGTCTTGTCAACATTCAATTCGTAGTGCCATAGCGAAGCCAGATTACTGGTAGTACGACTACTAGAACTACTACTACTAGTGATGGATCCTTGGCGATTTTAGCTGTGAGTGACCTTCACCTCACATTCTCGTCATGTGCGCGGCATTAGACTAAGTAGAGGGTATAAAGCACTGAGCTGGAAAAGAAATAATATATTTTAATTATAGGTAATACTAATAGTAATATAATTTATTGTAATATATAGGTAATATTATTGAATTCATTGGTATGGAGTATAAACCTATCACTGATAGTATCAGTATCAACTACCACTTACGTACTACTTCAACTTATAACTTACCTTCAACTCAAACTGCTTGGAATCATTATCATTTGTCTTTGATCATATTGGCATTGTCATTGTGATTGTAATAACTATTAATATTTTTAGTTCAACATCAATGCCGAACATATTGTAATAACTAATAAGATAATCATAAGGTTGATATATTTTGCTAATACTAATAGTAATAGTAATAGTAATTCAGTGTCACTCTCACTCTGGTGGAGTGAGACTCAGACTTAGAGTTAGAGACAGAGTGAGTCCGAGTAAGTCTGAGTGTTGGTAATAGTAATAGTCATATAAATTTAAATTATATTTCTAGCAATCACAATGGCAATAGTTATAGTAACTTTCACTTACTCTTAAATCATTGAACCTGAACTAAAAGTAAAATTAAGCATTATGATTATGATTATCATTATCACTGATTATCATTATGATTATACCTATGATTTTATTATGTTTAAATTAAAAATCAATATCATGATAATATCATAGTGATAGACATATTATTGATAAATGATAATATAAAAGTAATTTGATAAATTATACATTGATTTTGAATTAAGGTGATACTGATACTAGACCGGTACTGAAAGTGATAATAATACTAATAGTAATAGTAATAGTCATATAAATTTAAGTTATATTTACTCATTACCGGCAATCACAATGGCAATAGTAACTTAAACTGTAACAGTAATGGTATGGGTATGTTTGAAATTGTCACTATCAATATTGCTATGAATCAAAATATAATGCTATCATACCAATAATTTAAAATAGTATTACAAAGCTTCAGTAGCAACTTTTACTTGTACCAGTTTGGAATTTTGAATTATACATATTCTTAGTTAAAGTCTTCAAGTTTATTGTCAAAATGAACTTGAAATTAAAGACTTAGTAGTAAAAATTAAACTAAGACTGACTGTAAGTGACTAAGATTAAAATTAAGTAATTTTAAATATCGATTTAGTATTTTTCTTACTCTTTGTCTTAAAATTGACTTTTATTTTGCACCTACTCCTGGTCAATGATTCTTTTTTCTATTTATATTACTATTGCTATTAGTATAATTGACTTAAATTTAATAATAGATATGATTATATCTTTATAAATGTGATATTTGATTTTATGAATAGTAATTCGAAAACTATTTGGTATTATTTATTTTTGATCATTGTAGTTTTTATCATTATATTTGTATAATAATTATGATTATCAAATTCAATATCGATATTTGTAGCATGGTATGGATATCTGCCTCCATCCCATGTTCTATTTTGCAGTGCCTTTTTACATTCACGTCTAGGTTCACATTGCGATGGTCATACTGATAGCACTTGGGGACAGTAATGAGCATAATGATTATCACTAATATTAAGATTATCGTTATTAGGATTTAGAATTATTTAATAAACAAGCAACTTAAAACAAATGTTTTTACTAATATACATATTAATTACTAATATAAATATACTACTATGAATATCATAATTATTATACTTTACAATTCAAAGTAAGATAATCATAATACGAACTGGTAAAACTAAATATAAAGTAAATGTAATAATACTAATAGTAGTTATCCATTCCCCTTTGGTTTCACATACTAATAATTGGAAACCTCTGTCCTAATATTATTTCTATTAATATTGCTCAAAGTTTGATCCTTATTTAATTTTATAGTTCACTCACCAGCTACATAATTTTATTAAAATACATGTAGTATTGGTTATAGTACTAGTGAAACTTGAAGTTGAATAGCATGCTTATTACTCACTGCTCTTTGCTTACATTATTAGGGTTACTCTTTAGTCTTAGAGATACCCTAACATAAACTTGAAAGCTGGAGGTAGTACTAGTCTAGTGCTGTGTTAATCCTACACTGTTGACTTATCAACACTGTGACTATAATTATGACTTCTAAGTCAAAGTCATTTTCATATAGTAGTAATCACTATGACAGACTGAAAGTCAGGAAGACTAAATATAATGGTAAAGTGTGTAAGAATAAATCATACTTAATCAATTACTTTTAGTTTTGTTACCAGTGTTGGGTCAACTTTCAGAATAAAGAATAAATATAATTATAAAGATAAATGGATAAAAATTCCAATCATGGTTTAATGTGCCTATTTTAAGCTGTTAATTTAATTACTATAATATAAGTGCCCAAAATACAACTTTTGATTTTCATAATTATGTTTTAATTTAATACAGATACCATAGTATCATATACAGTAGAATCAGTTGTATCTTATTTAATAATGAAGTAACTTATTGGAGCTTTCACAGTTATTAATTATTCACTTGTTAGTCTTTGAACTAGGACAATGTTTGAAACTTGAAGTAGAATGAAGTTTGATTTCAGTTACCGCAATGGTATCTGCAGTCACAATAGGAATACGCATATAACTATGTTTATATTTGTGAAAAACATATAGTCAAAACTAGATAAGGTAATAGTAATTATAATTGGTTTCACTTTTAATATATTCCTATAAACTGGAAAATAGACAGAAGCATTTAATCATGAAAGTAAACCTAGTGGAAGTAAATCAATTCACTAAGTATAGTAAAATATTTACTATTCAGTAAGTTTATTTACTTTAGTTAATTGTACTTGATTATTTCTGTCGGTTTTTCAGTTGATTTTTCTACCTTTTGCTATAGCATATCAAACTACCACAAAGTCATGCTTCCGTATTACAATTATAAACATAGTGTTACTGTGTAATGTTATAGTAATGTAATAGTAATATTTGGATCATTGTAAGTATTTCTGTTGTTGTACTGATTGATAAATATTTTTTAGCTTGCATGGATATTTGCAACGATCAAGATGTCATTTGAACCTGGACTGGAATAAAGATGGCAAATCGAGAAGCTAGCTACAATTATTCTGCAGAAAGAAACTTGGTAAGCAAAAATAAGCTGCAGCATTAAGCAGTAAGCAATATGACGATGAACTTTGCTTGATTTTGATTGACCTTAAAATATCTGGTCACCTTTCACCAACGTGGTCCTGCGCGGGTGGCGGGTGACCTTAAAATGTCTGTTGCACGTAAAATAAATTTTGTGACAGTCAAAAGTATGCTGATCTTTTTCGTATTTCAGTGCATCGGTGTCTTAGCTTAAGAGCTGAACCCAACAATTATGATCTAAAGCTGTTTTTTACTAGAAAGTGATTTTACTGTCTTTCTGATTATTCTTGGTTTTTCAGCTTGATGAATTGAATAAATGGATTTGATTTCGGGTATTATGTAATGGATGAAATAAATTTTTCTTAAATTTGTACTGAGCAATTTTTGCTATTGCTATGATGTTTAGTGATAAAATTGCACCCTTAATAACCCTGAAAACTTTCATTACTAGCATTTGTTTATGTTTATTTTTAGGAAATTAAAATGAAGACACAACTCACCGATGCTATCTCACTGTGCCTGCATGCAGTTTACCTAAAAAGGTACTCCTATTAGCTGGCTCTTGCCCAATACCTGGTTGTCTCTGTAACTATTTTTTGCTCGCAGATAAGTTTTTTGAACTTGACATGTTATTGATTTTGAAAGTTATAGTGAGCTTTGAACTTGCTAGCATCGTTTTTAAAGACTTGCTGCAGTTTTTATCAACATTTTTTAAGTCAATGGTGTTAGTTTGGAAGCTCTCTCACTCCTCTCTCTGTCTCTTTTTCCCACACCTTCCACTCAACCTCTCTCTCTTTCTCTCCCTCTCTCCCACCCTCCCTCTCTCCCACCCTCTGTCTCTCCCACCTTCTCCGTCTCTCTCCCACTCTCCGTCTCTCCCACCTTCTCTCTCTTCTAACCTTTCTCTCTTCCCTTTTCCACTATCTCTCTGACTCTCTCCCTTTCTCTCTTCTACCCCATCTCTCTTCCATCCTCTCTCCTAACCTTTCTCTCCCACCCCCCCCCCTCTCCCACTCTCTTTCTCTCTCTAGTTCGCATGGCTTTACCCAATTTTGGTTTATTTTTTTATTTTGTTTCAGAGTATCCAAAAGGAAAGCTAAAATTTATTTAATATATATTATATCAACTTGAGCTTTACATATAATATCAAATAAATGCTGTGTTTTGTTAAAACAATGTTTGCAACTTTGTAGTATATTCAAATTCATAATTTATTTGTAGAGTCACACAACAAGACACTACTCTGACACACTCACAAGTTGCCACTAATCCAGCAGTATAGATGATTGTTTTCTCCACTGGCTATGCTGTCACGCTTTACTGTTGTGGTGTTTGAAACAAACCAATTGTTTGCCTACACAGATTAGGGTGAGAAAAAAAGTGAGAAATGAAAGCTGTTTTTAATACCAACTACACTTAGTTTTTATTGAATGAAAAACAAAGTGAAATCATTAGTTATCCGTTAAATGACTAAATCACTGTTTATAAAGATGAAACACAAATAATCTTATAATATGCTAATGAAATTTGGCTTTCAAATAGCTTTTTTCTGTATATTTGTTGAGGAAGTTTATCTTCAACAAAACTTTGTAGCTGTTGCATAAATTTATAGAGTAAAAGGTTTTCATCAAACTTTTACAACTTAGCTCATCTACGGTTTAAAAGTGTGAGTCACCCTTCACACTAGAGTTTTATAAAGTTTTTATGAATGTGCAGTTTTTTATAAAATATTGTGTGTCTCGTAAATTTAGCTATTTCTTACCTTTTCGTGAAGGTATTAAAGTTTAAAGTGAAAGTTTAAAGGGTCATCTCTCTGCGAATTCTAATAGCATGGTGCCAATTAGACTTGAAAAAATTTCAAGGCACTATAAAGCACTAAGCCCATTCTTACAAGTAGTTTCAAAGTGCACTGGAATTTCAGTTTACTTGTCATTGTATAGAATCCTGATCTACACTATATAGCATTCACTATTGCCTGCTTCTTCTAAGCATCTATAATGTATTAACTACAGTTTGCTTTGAGAAGTGAATTTCTACTTGGTATTTTTTCCTTATCGTTCTGTTGTTTGCCAGTAGTCTTAATTTAATGGATTTTCCCTTTTCAAAAGTGGTTGTGAGAATCAAAACGCATCATGCAGCCTGCAACTACACAATGAGTCAGTAATTTCTTCCATTAAAGTAGCTCTTCTGGTTACTCTTGCTCACCTAGAAGCCTGAGCCTCATTCAAATTGCAAGTTTTTAGAGTTGTTAATTTTTCATGCAATCTTTCATTTTTTTTTGTTAGGCACAAAATTAGTATTCACTAGACCTAATCTTTCATCTGCATGTATGCCTATTGTTTGTTCATTAAAGAAAAACCTCTGCTGAATATTGAACTAATAATGAAAACGAATTCCCTAAACTAAAAGTAGCAGTGTGATTTTGGTATTACAATCAGTTGTTAGCATAGAGTCAAGTTATTGACAGGAATTTTCAAATTGAAATGAATGAATTTCATTGTAAGTCAGCAAGATTTAGTCTAAGTAAACATAGCATTACATCATGTTCTTATTTAACATTGGTAGAAGGCAACATTTATTTTAAGGACTGTTGTAAACTTAAATGTAATTTTAGGTACTTTCCATGTTTGTTATTGTAGATGGTCTTGTTCTTTGGAATGGATGTGACAACTCCTTGTGTCAAACTTAACTGATTGACTACTGAATCCCAATCATGTTTTGCCAAAAAATGTGAAAATGGAGTGCATGTCTACTTTATTTGAGAAAATATTAAAAATACTTTTGAAACTTCATCTAGCCAAACAATACAACAGTTTTATTTTATTAAAAAACATCATTTGCCCAAAATGTATTATGTAATCGAACAATTTCTAGAAAAAAAGTGCTTTCCTCCAGTTTTGCTAATGAATTACATATTTCATTACATGCTTGTCTTTATAATTTTAATAATTGTTTTTTCTGGTGAGTCAATTAAAGTCAATTCAACCTAGAAAAGTCGGAATTTCAGACTTAATTTCAAGCGAGAATATTCACATTTTTAGGTCTGCGTTTGCAAACATTGTTGTGTTACTTTACTTTTTATATTGTTTGAAATAAATATCTTTTTAGCTTGTGCCTATTCATGATTAGAATAGTATACTAATATTTAACTTTTCTTCAATTTTAATAGATGAAAATGTTGATCAGTTGGAGTATTCAGTTTAGCTGAATTTTACTTGCTTCTGCGAAAACAATCTTTTGGAGTTGTCTGCCCTCTCTTTAGGTAATTTTTTGACCTATGGTCAACGCAATAATTATAACTTTTTAAAGATGCTTGTGAACCTAACAATATAGCACAACTATCAAACCACATTATTTATTCAATATCTGCATAAAATTTAGCCAATAATCTGCCACCCAATGAGCTTGAAAAGATATTAGAATTCTAGCTCAGTGCTGCCATCAATGTAGATATTTATAATGATATAAAGCCAAAACTCATTATTTATAATGATATAAAGCCAAAACTCATTATTGCATGAAATTATCTAACCATTCCTGACGAAGAATCGAGATAATAACTCCAAAGTTGGTCAGTTGAAACCACAGCAATAATAATTTAATCCTTATAATTATCAGGTTTAATTTTATACCAAGCCCCAATAAGTACATATCACTATGACAACACAGCCTAAGCACCTCCAATACAAGAAATTTAGTATTGTGGTGCTACAAATCCTCCAGTTACAAATGAGTAGAGCTTTCATGATTATTGGTCTACCATAATGTTTATTTAGCTGTAGGGACTAGCATAAATGCTATTATATGTGGGAGGTATTTGAAAAGCTTCCAACTCCATCTTCAACTACGGGCTATTATAATTATGCCGATAAACGAGATACTACACTCAGACTGCCCTGTTATAGTACTATGATTGGCTACTGCAAAATTTTTGCCGATAGACAACATTTATTTATGATGTAATGTATCTCGTATTGGCACATAAGTGTTATGTCTGAAGACGAGATACTGTGAAATTATGCCCTGCTTGGTAATCATTTCAGCAATTACCTTCAGCTGACTGGAAAAGTAGGTGTTCACCTCTCCTTTCAGTGATGTAAGAGATTTAAAATTATGTTTCTGTTTGTCTAAAATAAAAAAATGCAAAATGTAGTAATTTCCATTCCAAAAAAAAAGTTAAAATTTGATTACAAATGAAATGACCTTGCGATGTTTTTAATTTTCGAGTTTCTAGCATCTAGAAACACCTAAAAACATTACGTTTATCATACATTATCAGAACTCAATTGCAACACAAAATAAATGATCAGTTATTCAGTCAAGTAAACTGTAAAGTAAATAATGAAAGGATAGTTTGGCTAGCAGGGTTTATAATCGCTTTCCAAATTGACTAAAGTGAATGAGTTCTGCACAAAATTGCCGTTTAATAGAAAAAACTGACTTATTCTTATAGGTTGTTGTTAGCCGATCTCATCTGATTTTTGTCTAATAACTATATATTATGAAATTTTTAACAACGTATAACAGCTTTATAAAAATTTCAGCTCCTCATTTTAAGAAGCTTTTTAACAAACCTATGCAGTCGTATTCATCAATCTCACACTCAAAGCAGATCAGTTTATCGCATTTCTTGCAAGCTCTTACTAGAACATCTTGATGTTGTTCACATGTTGATTTATCATAACTAGCAGGTGATTTCTTGTAGACATCAATGTCCACTACCTTGTGAGAGTCACCATAAATTGCCTTGTGAGCCTGCAAGTTAAAACACCATTCTGTTGGAATATATTATTACTATAGAAAAACGTGTAATTCAAATATTTTCAATAAACACGAGATTGAAATGGATAAATTTTTAAAAAAGTGCACAAAAAGTAAACAATGACACACACACACACGCACACACACACACGCACTCACGCACACACGCACACAGCACACACGCACACACGCGCACACACACACACACGCGCGCACACGCACGCACGCAAATACACACACACACACTCACACACACGCACACACACACACTCGCACACATGCGCACACACGCGCATACATGCGCACACGCGCGCACATGCAAATTCACACGCATTAAGACATCTGCACTCACGAATGTGTGTGTGTGTGTGCGTGCGTGCGTGCGTGCGTGCGTGCGTGCGTGCGTGCGTGCGTGCGTGCGTGCGTGCGTGCGTGTGTGTGTGTGCGTATGGCAACAGAAATATGTAATGTGTATAGATTTTAAGTGCAACAAAGACATTTTTTTGGAAAAGCAAAAGCGCTATTCCACTCAATTAATATTTTACCTGTTGATGTTGAAAACAAAACCTGTATTTACATGTAACACAGTATCTCACTGCTGCCTGTTCTTGACATCCGTAAGCTGTACAGTCCAGAGGAGCAGAGTCACTAGTTTCTATGGCAACTTTCGGTAATTCCTCAAACTTTAGTGAGCCATACACTTGTCTGCAATAATTTTAAAGGCCCATGTTTGCAATATAATATACATTTCATCCATGATAAATTTCAAAAAATATACCACCAATTTCCAGGCTGGACATGAATATTTGATCACTATTATATAGAAATAATATTAATAATATGATCAAGAAGTATTTTTATAAACAATAAATATGAAAAGTATATAACCACCGAGCTTGGTAAAGCTTTTACTCCTCTGCATGTTGCAAGATAATATTACATTTAATTAATAAGGCTCAAACTAAACTTGTAAAGTATCTTGCACATATTTAATAGCTTCTGGAGACTGCATCAAATTTATAAAACTTGTTTGACTAGACTTATATATTATCAGTCTATTACTTTGAATAATTTTGACCCACCTACAAGTAGTGCAGGTCACAGTTCTATGCTTACTGTAATGTCCTTGAATACAACTCAAACAGAATACATGCTGACAAGGCAGCTTTCTTGGATCTCTCATGTCATCTCTCTTAGAGACACAATAACCACACTCATACCAGTCCGGTAGTTGCTGGGCAGCCATCTTAAAGTTTCAACATAAAACAAGCTTTTATGTTAAGAAAAATTATGAGGCAAATAAATTCTACAGTTCTGGCTTGGCACAACAAGAAAGAGAGACAGTATGAAGAAAGAAAAACATAGAATGAGTTAGAAAAGAAGAGAGATAGATAAAGTTTACACAGTCACACAAATAACCCCACTTGCATTTGCTAGTGCCAACAGACATATATATCTACTACTTTACAAGCACATATAGACTACAGAGTGATTATATATAGATGTTTAAACTAACACCACTAAAGAAAAAGAATATGTTGATTCCCAACACTGCTTGCACCGCTAAAGTGGGAGATAAGCGCATAAAACGATTATTGATAAAAGCTGCAAGACCTGTCAAATTTATTGTACAACAGAAAGCAAAACATATTTACTCCACCAGTTGACCTATAAATTTTATACATTTCTAGTAGTAAACTTTTAAAACAGACAAAGTATTTACTAGAGTAAATAGTCAACCACCAAAACTTAACTTCTAATCTACTACATTATCTAGTATCTAATAATATAAAAAATAGTATAGAAAAATGTGGTTGTTACCCACCTTTGTATAAAATAATAGTAGCTATAGTAGGTGGTTATACTGGAGCAGTAAGTGGTGAAGTGAGCGAAGGGCAGGGGGAGTAACAGGATGTTTCAGTTTATCAGTTTTATAACCTTTGCTCTTATCAATAATAAGTATATATAATGCACCAAAACATTAACTTTGATCACAAAACAATAAAATGTTGAAATTCCTTAGGGGAGTATGCATAAAATAACATTATCAGCATCTCCAATGTAAAGATTATCACTATGAGTTAGTAAGTCAGTATATTAAAGCAGTAAGTGTTTCAGTTTATCAGTTTTATAGCCTTTGCTCTTTTGCAACTCATATAGACTACACAGTCAGCTATTGATATTGTAAACAAAAACATGGTTTCTACTCACCTTTGTAGGCAATGATGCAGTAGTTATAGTAGGTGGTTGAACAGAAGCAGTAAGTAGTGTATGGAGGCCGTAGTTAGTAGGTGGGTATACTAGAGTAGTATGTAGTGAAGTCAGCAAAAGGCAGGACGAGTGACAGGCAGTTTCATTTTACTGATTCAATAGCATGTGCTCTGAGCATAACTATGTTAGTTGCACTACAATATGAGGATATATTACAAAATAAATATTATAGGGGATTCCCCAGGCTAAACATACATTGAAGCTAATTTGCAAGTTGATAACATTCAGCATCCACAATAGGAAAATTACTACTATTAACATAATATTCTATGAATGTAAATAAACCTATAAAACCAATGTAATGATTGAGATACTGATCTACAGTGTAAATAAATAATTGATTAGTTTTGAATTCACAGGTTTTCATGTTCAAAAACAGTGCACTATTTGTTAGTATATTTATACCAAAACAAAAAATAATAACATATAATATAGCAAATACATGTTACCTATGCTATAAACCAGTCATGACACACAATGCATAGCAAGAAAGTTGTGTAAAAGAGTTAATAAAAAGAGGAATGAATGATGACATGTGCCAGCAAGTACAGGCTCAACTCGAATTTGTAAGGAGCATAATGTACCACCATGACATGATGACTGTGGTTATACAATCTAAAAGCATAACTATTTCTATGGACACACAATATAACCAAAAATACGTGCGTGCATGTGTGCGTGTGTGCGTGCGTGCGTGCGTGCGTGCGTGCGTGCGTGCGTGCGTGCGTGCGTGCGTGCGTATGTGTGTGTGTGTGTGTAGCAGAATAAATTGGTCTTTTCTCACCTTTACATTTAGTGATGCAGCAGTTAGTGTTCAGTTATACTAGAGTTATAGCCAGCAGTGAAGTGATACTGTAGCGAGGATGTAGTTATGCTGGCAGAGTAGTGTGTAGAGTCGTAAACATAATGAAGTTTCATTTCGTCATTCCAATCAATTTATAGTCGTTGTGTACTGTAATGTCATCACAATTTAGTTCACTCTGATACTAAAATAGGTCACGTTTGTGTGTATACAGAAACTACATTAGTGTTGACCTTACAACATTGTAGGAGTGTATGAGGTCACATTTTTGGAAACACTGCTTTTTATCATCTATAAACAATTTCAGAGACATCACAGTTACACTTGTTCTGTGTTCAAAAAGTAAAACATATATTATATTTAACTAAATGTCATCAGTAGATCCCTCTTAGTGTAATCTTGGGGATATAATATGCCTATACTTCTGGATTGTACCAATTACTGTTTCTCTGGCATATCAACTAAGTTGGTGTCAGTTCATTTGTGGAACTGGGTGAGAAGCTTTCTCAAGCAGGGATATAGTATACACTGTCATGTGTTAAGTACTTGAATGGAATATACTTTAAAGTCTGTAAACTTTGGTATGGTTGACCCATGTTCATTAAATTTTTATTTAATATATAAATTATAAATTATATATTATAATCTATAAATTTATAAACTATAATATAAAATATCCAGAGTTTAAATTTGTATAAATAGTGCTCAAGTGCTTACACATTCTCTATCAGAGACAAACTACCATAATGTATGGTTGGTACAGCCCCATGTAATGTCTACATCTTGGTCTCGTTATGATTTCACTTGTAGCCAATCCCCTGTCAACTTTTCCACTGGTTTATTTCTGTAAACTTAAGTTTTGGTGTTTATATAGTCTGGCTGGAAAACTAACGTCTCATGCACCTCAGCTGAATGATACTGGACTGTCTTGTCTATAATTAACCTACTAATACATGAGACAGCTTCAATGCTTCTTTCATACAGAGGTTGATGAGATATGACAATATCTTGGCAAAATTCCAAAAACTGCAACCTGATTCAAAAGTCACATGCATCTGTCAAACAGAAAAATATACTTACCACAACTGGAAAGGCAGCTGCCTATTTATATGCAATAGGGAACTACTAAAAAGAGCTGGTGAATTGAGTTATCAGGTTACCACCACCACGATGCAGTTATCTAGTGCTGCACTGCAATGTTATAGCACAAGTGCCTAATATAAATTATAACAGGTTTCCACTTTGAAATTAATAGGTTTATGCTTTAAGGTTATAAGATATATTTACACACAATATATATATATGTTTATATGTTCAAAGGACTAAATTTATATTGACTAGTCACTGGTTTGTCTACATCTCTCTTAGTGTAATCTCCAGAATATATTATACCCAAAACCTATAAGCCAAAAATAGTGACCTGTTTGTCTTAGCCTCTTAGTGTAATCTCCAAAGTATAGGATACCTAACCTCCTGGTTTGTATAACCAATACTAACCTATACTGTTTATATAGCTGACAAATCACTTGTTTGATGTCAGTACAGTTGTAAAAGTGAGTGGGAAGCTGCTATGTAGTTCATATACTGATATATATTAAATATTTGGATCACATGTTTGAAAGTTTACACTTCTGTAGGTTTGAATCATGTTCTCCTTATGAATATTACTTTAGAAGCCAGAATATAAAGTATCCAGAGTTTACAATTATGTTTATACAGCTTCTATCAGAGACAAATTACTATGCTGCTCTGTAGAAATGACTCTTTTTAAATAGTAATAAAATCAAGCAGTTGAATGTTTGTAACAGCATTGTAGCCTTTGCTCTTACAATACTGTCAGGTTATTATTGAAAAATCATTTACGACAAAAAAATTGGATTTGTAAAAAGCTGTCATTCAGTCAAAATAAAAAAATCCCTGCTTCCCATTTAGCATTGCTGTTACTGAAAGCATATGTATTGAATTGCTTTTTGTCATAGCAAATACATGTATATATAGACTGTTGTGAGTGTTACAATGAGCCTGGTGACCATTGTTGGTACTAGCATAACATTTGTTTTAGCTGTGACTTCCACAGTTAGTTTAAGGTCATTACTTTCCAGATTCAGGCACTGCTTTATGTTATGTATAAACGGTTTCCAGGGGATAGCTCGAACAGTTTTTGTCTCACATTAATAAATTATACATGAAAAGATAGCTCTTGCATTCCTCTTCCATATACTTTTTTAATTTTTCAATAAGAAATTTTCTGACAAAGTTGTTGCATAATCAGTAAAATTTTACACCCTCCATGTTCCACTGCTGTAGCATAGGGGATTCATTTTATAAAGTCTAAAATTCACACTTGACATTCCTTGATATGTTTTCTCTAATATACTTTCTTTGTTTTTTGAAATTCTGTTTATGCTCTTCACAATTTAGTAAAAACATACACCATTTTGCAAGTTTCACTGCAATTATCTAAATCCTTCATATGGTGGTTCTAGCTACGCTCCTGTGACTAATTATAACATTCCTAGTACGTTTGCCGCTCTGCACGCTATCACAATAACATATAGTACCCTCTCGCACAAATTGGCAATCTATTGGATTTCTGCCAATATTATAATGTGCCATGTTTTACATTAGCGCTTAGCTGAATCATCTCACTATGTTACAACCTATTGAAAATGCCTCAGCACAACATAATTCTTCGTTTGTTTGGCAGTGTTAATTTCAGCTAAATCACTTCACTTTGCAGTCTTGTCAGTAAAGGTCTGTCTATAGTGCAGCAGAGTTTCTCTAATTCACATATAATAATTTTAAGTACATTGTATTCTATAAGATCAATTTAAGATTTAGCCCAGTGTTCAGTATCCAATTAGTATGCATGTATGTTGTCCTACTGTTGAACAAAAGTTAAAAAAAACTTTACAACTATAGCCATATTTATCATACATGCGTAGGATTTGCATAAGTTGACAAAAAAATTGCAACAAAATAGGGTTGAACCATGACCCAACCAACTTGCTGCCAGCGCCTTTAACCTCTGGACCACGCAGACATCGTAATTGAATGTTCACTATATGACTAACTATCAATACATAAATATTTTGCGCGCAAATGGGTGATAATTATTAGGCTGTGAATTCATGTTGATTAGCTATTTTCATAAACTGTTGCAATAGCCTCAGGTTACTAGCAAAGCTAATCACAGCATAGTTAAGGTCATCCCCAGCAAAAAATCATCTCATAATCTAGTCTCAGTTCCTATATGCTATTGCTCTGTGGGCGGCATGCGTATTGCCTACTTGTTATAATTTAGCATGAGGTTGAACAATTGCCAACAAACCAATGAACTCAATAATTATTAACTGGAATGGGTACGATTGTACTTTGTAATGTAACCTCGTTGCCGATTGGCTTTGTGAGCCCGAGCATGCTCTTTTTCTAGCGGGAGAAAATAGAGCCGGTCGTCCATCATTTCGATTGAGTGAATCTCACTTTTAAACTTTGTTTTTTGTCCTGCTTTATATCTGAAGCGACTATATTTTTATTTAATTGTGTTTTCTATCACCTCTACTTCGTTAAACATGTCGAATTCTCCGTATCCTAAGCAAACTAAGGGTCAAAGAAGCAAGACCACTGAGTCTCAGTGTTATGCATACAATTGCCGCAACTACCAGTACAGCAGTTACATAAAGACAAAAAAATCTCTTTTCACAAGTAAGTATATGGCTTTAGTTACAACAATCAGTGAAAGTAATACATGAACTAGCGTAACAGTAGGCTTAATAGTTGTGGTAGCGGTGCTGCTGCCTACTAGTAGTACTAGTACTAGTAGTACTCTACTACTAGTACTACTACTACTACTAGTAGTAGTAATACTAATAGCTAAGCCTAAGGCTAATGGCTAATGTTATACTTACAGTATCAGTATGATAGTACTACTATTACTACTACTACTACTACTAGCCTACTGCTACTACTACTACTAGCCTACTACTACTACTAGCCTACTGCTACTACTAGCCTACTGCTACTACTACTACTAGCCTACTGCTACTACCACTACTAGCCTACTGCTACTACTACTACTACTACTAGCCTACTGCTACTACTACTACTACTACTACTACTACTACTAGCCTACTGCTACTACTACTACTACTACTAGCCTACTGCTACTACCACTACTAGCCTACTACTACTACTACTACTACTAGCCTACTGCTACTACTACTACTAGCCTACTACTACTACTAGCCTACTGCTACTACTACTACTAGCCTACTGCTACTACTACTACTAGCCTACTGCTACTACTACTAGTAGTAGAGCGCTACTTTGGCAATGCAGTTATAATTGAGTGTTGAACTAATATCTTTATTGTGTCATCTACTCAGGTGTCTCTTGCTACCCAGTTGCTGTCAGCTTCAGTGGCTGACTCACTAGATACGCTGAAACAGTTGGGACTCTTTAAATTCCAGCAGTGTGATGCTACCATCAACTTCATTAGGGTTTGTTACAGCTTTTGGTTTTATTTCTTTAAAATACTGTAACTGCAATCGTCCCATGTTTTGCTGATGTTACTTTTTCTGTAGCGAGTTGATCGGTTGTTTGACATCCTGAATAGTCGATCAGCAATAGCTAAAGGCTACAAGCAGCCTTTACATCTAAATGGTATCAGTGTCATCACTCCTTTTCTGAAAGATACACGGCAATATTTGCTAGGCCTAAAGAATAATGAAGGGATACCTCTGTACAAGACCAAAAAGTAAATTTCCTATTACCATAGAAAGTGTTACTTGCTTATATTTCAGATCTAATATGTGCCTGTCCCTATTTGTGTTATTTGCAGACATGTTTGTATTACTGGACTTGTATGTGCCATTGACACAGTATTTGGGTTGGTGGAGAAACTGTTGGTGCCTAAAACGCTGGACTATCTGCTAATGTATAAATTTTCGCAAGACCATTTAGAGCTGTGGTATGCTATAGCTCTAAACAGCTATGCATGAAGCCCAGTCTGCATCCACTTATGTTAACATGTTCATTTGTTCTCTTACTCTCTTATCTCTTTCCTTCAGGTGTTCGGTTTTTCACTTTGCTTTGAAAGGGGCAACTAAGATGGTCGGTTGGACCAACTGTGTTGAAAAGTGAATTTTTTTGCATGAGCTTAGCGGTTAAAATGCATGCAATATGAAGTATATTTTATTAACTTTTGAATACCAAGAGACAAAGATAATGAATTTTCAAAAATTTCCAAAACTGTGGTGTCAAAGCAATTGTGCATTTTTTAATTAAATGACTTTTTTGGCTTAATTGCATGCAAGGTTTTGCTTGTGTTCTAAAAAACATCATTTTTTCTGGGTAAACATAATCCAATCATTAATTGTGAACAGGCAATTGATGTCCAAGCATTTTTTAATATCTGTTCTAGGTGGATGGAATAATAACGCATCTGTAACTGGCTTTCAGTCTATCTTTAGAAAATTGGTGACCCGATGTGGTGTACATCCAGGCAACTCAGGAAATTCTAAGCCATTAGATAGCACAACTGCTATTCATGGAGACATCATTAGGCATCGAAAATCATCATTTCTCCCTTTTAAATTTACTCATTGAAGTATATTATGACTTATTTCAGCACCACATTGCTAAACTAACAAATATTGCTATGCACAAACTAAATTTCAGGCAATGTAGCAACAAAAGTGTACTGTTTAGAGGCCAGTAATAAGGATGTGGGTAATTAATCGTTTAGAAGTTATTACAACAGTATTTATATTATAACATTAGATGATAACAAATATTGTTATTGCAATATAATATTATTTTTTGTTTATTCTGTAGTTCTATTTTAATCACTTATTGCTTTCAGATTAGCACTTGAAAACAGAATTTAAAACTTTGAAAGGTTTAAGGAAATCTGTTACTTGCCTGTGTTGTAAAGCTGTGTCTTACCACCGGTTTTTTTATATTATTTATAAACTTTTATACTTGTTATCCTTACTGCCAGTGTTCATGTACTAAGGCTGAAATTTGCTTTGCTGTTGCTTTTCATTTAATTTTGACTAATGTGTTGATCTAATCAATAAATATGTAATGCATTTGTTAGGTTATTAAAGTTATTATCATATATACTTGAGGTACATGCTTCATAAAATGATAATTAGTCATGAAATTACAAATACCAAAAGTAAAATAAACAAAATAATTGGTTCCTGCTTCACAGTGCTGAATTTTCATTATTTTTTAGTGTTTACCTCAATTTATAAGCTCTAATAGCTTGCATTTATAATGGATTTTACTACTACTGCGTGCAAAGCAAGTAGGCGTGGTTAAGTTTTCCATGTTAAGGCGGAGCTAAACTATTTGGCCACGCTAAAACGTCCTTGGCCTCTCCAGGTCTATTCCAGCTCAGTGCAACAAACCATCACATTAGCTAGGGCTGTGCCTATATTTCCATTGCAACTATCATCGCTATCTATTGAGCAAGCATGTGGCCGTGGCACGCCTCAGCATCGCATTATATTACAACAGGCTAGTGCATGATTCATTTCATGTACAATATACTTGATGCACAAAGGAAGATTATTTTTATAATTTCTGTACAACCAACAATTTAAAACTATTTCAGATTCTGGAAGCAAGCTAAATGTTTATACTTTTACTCAATATTTATCTATTTGGCTAATCTAATGAAATAATTATTGACTATAACTTTTGAAATGATAATGCAGGTGCAACAAATAGTTTAGAGAGATGCTCTTTTCTCAAAACATAATATTTTCAGGCTAGACTATTTATCTGCTCAATACTATTGACTGACCTTAAACCAATAATACCTTTATTATTAAAATCATTTTTAGCTGCACCAACTAAAAGCTAAAATTGACTTCTTAGTGCTGACTCTTACTATCAGTTACAGACAGCCCAATAGCTTAGCTTAGTAAAGAGACTTGCGTAGGTAAGATAGTTATGCATGTGCGAATGAGAATTTATTGGTAGCTGTAAGGGGCAGATATGCAATATTTTGTTCGACTGCTTTGAGTTTGGGTAAAGGATTTGATTGCTGCAAGTTTCTAATAAAGCTATAGTACTTGTGCCGTCCCTTTGGTACTAGTATAAGCATTAATCAACACTCATTGAAGTTAGTTGGAACTTATATATATATATATATATATATATATATATATATATATATATATATATATATATATATATATATATATATATATATATATATATATAAGGTTTAAACGTGAGCCTGTTCTATAAATATTCTATTTGCTTCCTGTTGCATACAGTCTAAACTCTGAAGAGTCCAATCAAGTCTACATGGCTTCTAGCTGAATGTACAAATTGACTATGAGCTATATCTTGTTGCTCAACACAGGGCTACTGTGTACTGCTGGCAACTGCTAACGCCGTGTTCACTCAAGCATGATATCGTGGACTTGTATACCAACCCAGAGCCAAGATTATCAAGTGTTTTATGTTTCTAAATTTAGCATCTAATAGAAAAAGCTGCGTCTAGCTAGACTGACTAACTGACACTATGCTTGCCTGAGTGAAACTGTCAAGATGAAAAGTTTTAATCTTAGCTAGGGAAGTATTGAGATTTTGAAAAGAAAACCTCCTTAAGATGAAATAAAAGATGTCCATTGTGCATTCAGATTTTTTTCTGTCTGATAGGTGTCATTTAATCAGCTGAAATATTAGCAATGCATTAGCCTATCTGCTATATTTTGATACTGCAGATATAATATTTCATAACAAGAATTGACTTAAGAATTTAGGCAGATGTAACAAATCAACCAGATTCATTTAGTTAAACACCAGATAGCCATTACTAAAGATCACAACAAAAATCAGTGTGGATCTTAAAGCATAACATAATTATTCTATATACATATGATGAGGCATAGTATTAACAAGTTCAATAAATAAACTGAACTCGCAGAAGGTATAACAGCTGTGAACTATTGTGAAGGAACAGGTCAGGCCTTTTTATAGAAATACATCCTATAAGTATATTACAAACATGGGGAAATAATAGGTTAGTTTCCTAATTATTTTTCTCAAACATTAAATAATGAATAATGGCAAGACTGACTTTGTAAAGAAGCAGAATCTATAAAAAATCAAGCTGCAAAAGCCTAACCAAAAGACACATTGCTATAGGGTGATTAGTCCTATCGATTATTTTAAGTTTAATTTTAGTTTTATATGCTTTAATAAAAGTCCTATTTTGGCAGGTAGAGTCTTGAGATATAGATGTCAATTGTAGAGTATTATCCTTTTTAAATATAGAAAAAGAGTAGAGTGGAGTAGAGAATCTAAACATCCTATAAGAGCTGCAGCTGACATTATAGAAAGGATGTCCTGCATGAGTAGACATACTAGCATTTCTTTGACAAAACCTGATCAACTAGTAGTCCACTTCATCTAAAATACAAATACCAGTTTTCTCATTACATGCAAAAGTAATTTCCAACATTTTCAATTTGAATTAACATGCTCATACACCACAGTTAGTACTATAATATAGTCTATATTTTGTAACATCTACCTATACCGTAATTACATAAAAGCTGCTGGTAACTTTTTAAGAGACACACCTCATAATTACAATTATTAGGTTGAATGCTCCCTTAAGATTGCATTTTTCAAATAATTCCCCATTATATCTGACTGCCATGATGACTACAATTCTTTTGAAACATATGCATTGCTTATATTTTAAGTTGGTCACTCAATGTAAATGTAATTTGGTATGCTGCAAGTATTACTATAATTAGTACAATTAGAATTACTAAACAGAAACTCTTCAGTGCAAAAATGTATTTTCTATGTGACTATAGTCAACCACAGAACTCTAAATAATTTGAAAAAAATTATTATGGCCAGTAATAAATTTGGATAATTTTCTTAAAGTTAATTACATAATTATAATAATAAAACCAACTGACAATTCTGATCTAGTTTTACATCACTATGACTATTAGTATTAGTATTACTATGCATTTATTGAACATAAAACTCAAACTTGAAGTTTAGTGATACTGCACAATGCTAATAATAATACAGTTATAATAGTAATAGAAATACACAGTATATAGGCCTACTGTAATATACTAATAGTACAACTATACAAATACTATAAAATTAAGTATAATTATTAAATTATTGCTTGCAAGCAATATAAAATATGTGAATTTGCTGAAGGAGGCAGTAGTACTTATAGTTATAGTACTCACTTACCTTGAAGTTAAACTCCTAAAGTTAATCAAAGTACACGCCTTAACATCCTAGGTTCGGGAGGTAAGAGATGTTCTTCAATCGATTTTATCATGATAATCCCATCGCTAGTTGGCACGTTCACTTTGCAGATTGTAATTTAATATCGAATATTTTATTTATCGGGCTAGCTTTTACTAGTAACGTATCAATCTGGGCGGGATAATTTTACGCTTATACAGTTATAGCTACGCGTGATATTACACAGAGCGGTTTGTTTGAAGGCAGTGCCCTGCAGTTGTGGAGTGACTAGGGTAGCCTATCCAGGAGTGGATGTGAATTATAAACGTTCTACTTGCTTTTTTGAAAGCATTATAATGATAGCATGCGCTTTAGTCATTGATATAAAATTAAAGTTATTGTTTTAAGAATAATTATTTACTTGAAAAAGTTATTTATTTATTTTATTACTGTTTTTTCTAGAAAAAATAATTGATAAAATTTTGAACACCCCTAATAATACCACATCTATGCTCCACTCCTTTACTTGCAACCTAATTAGATCAGAAGTCACATCTTCAATACAAACAAGCTAGGCTTAGCATTTCTGATGTCTATAATATTATACTGCTGCATTAGCTCTTACTGGTAGCAGAGTGGCTAATCTATTATAGTTCATTATGGTTCAACACCCTTTACTTTGGAAATACAGCCTCTTTTTTAGGTTTACCTAACAAACCATGAAAATATCTAAACTAATATTCTGATAATTTAGAGGTACATTTTGAAAGCTAGGTTAATTGCATTTGTTTGCACAACAACAATAATAAAATATATATTATGCAATATAATAAAAAACACATAATACTATATAAAATATCATTATAATGATAATAATATATTATAGGTACCATTACTGCATTTTATAACTCGGATGGTTGTCAAAAAATGTATCACACCAATTCTGTAATTACATCAAAGATTATGATAAGAAAATAGAACTAGCTAGGCAGCAGGTTAGAATAGAGTAGATTCCTAAAACATGAAAACATGATTTGACAATTGTTTTATTTAGGCCAACCAACCGTTGGAATACAAGATTGGGTTTTAGCTTACAGTTGATAACATTTAGCTAATTTGAGCCAGCAGCACTGCCACTTGTGAAGTATAAGCAAAGTCAGTGAAGCGAGACTAACAAGCACTCAACTACATGCAGTATAATATAGAGATACAATACGAGTCAGGAGCGTATAAATTAGAAAGAATGTGGAAGGGGGACTATCTTTTTCAACAAGCGATAACTTGAACATGAATTGGCTTTTGAAAAAATTAAAAAAGTATATTGGAGAACATAAGTCTCTTTATCTTTTCATATTTTTTTTGTTCTTGTGACATTCAACCTGTTCGAGCTATCAGTGGAACATTGTTCATATAGAACGTAAAGCACCTGGCAAACAGCCAGAAACTGAAAAGCATGACCTTAAACTAACTGT
Organism: Bugula neritina; assembly: GCA_964035545.1. NCBI lineage: Eukaryota > Metazoa > Bryozoa > Gymnolaemata > Cheilostomatida > Bugulidae > Bugula > Bugula neritina. The sequence goes on along the minus strand of OZ037772.1, from coordinate 6,836,449 downwards.
GTCAAACTAGTCTGCATACCTACAATTATTACTCCAACTAAGTTATTAAGGGCTCACTTGGTGTGGGTTTCAAAATTTGGTAATTGCATATATAGTTTGTGCTTGCATGTATAGAGTCTACTCTGCTAAGTTAATGGATTGTTTATGGTTAAACCTGTACTAGCTTATGAGGCATTATCTATTCACTTTATTACAACATACATGTCAACTTATATCATATCAAATAGAATATAATATGTGAATTGATGGAAAAGCAAGGTTTAGTTAAAGACAGGTTCATTTCTCCACACGCTAGAGTATCGGTTATTTGTATAATTGTTTATCAAAACATCCATAATGCTGATGGGAAAAGGTGGGTTGGTATAATTGGCAAGACTTAGCTGCTATACTAACTATTGTTAGCCTGTATATATATTTATTGATTTATGTGCAACTGTCTACTGATCAGTATTAACCACTTATATCAGGGCAGCTTTTTCTGGTACTCATGGTCTCTTGTGATCAGTAATAATATTATATATCCAATAAGCATGTTGCATGGTGATCAATATAGAACACCATGTTTTGACCCTATCCTTATATATGCTATCATTTACTTAATAATAATTACTTTAGGAATGGTTTTACACCATCATGTACACATACTGTATATACGCTGCATTTTGTTTTTTAACCTAGTATACAGACTGGTGGTGGTTGATGTCTGCCAAACTTACTAAAGTGAAGGAAGACACTCCAAGGATGCTGAGGCGACGAAGTGCCAGTAATAACTGGTGAAGTCACCAATCATCAAGACTCTGAGGCACCTCCTCGTAGTCACCACTGGTAACTGGTTCTACCAGGCTAACGGCTCGGGGATCTATGGGAGCTACACCCAGACAGAGAAGACAGGCTTGTGACATCCTGCAAGGGCGGGTATTCTTCACTCGATGAATTATATCCGGCCAGTCACTGCGACTACTCAGAATCTGAGCTTGTCTTGGACAATCCTTGCCAGCTCAATTGACACTGCAAAGTGGAGAGGGCTGCTGTGCCAACTGGCAAACCATGCAGTAGCCTCACAAATTCTTGCCAGCACATGTTGTATCATGAAGTCACAAAAAAAAGAATACTCATACCGGCCGGACGCCGCCCAGGATAAAAAGGTCCAACCCCATATTAAACTTAACCTGGCATCATGAAACATCAGAACGATGCTAGACCGTTCACATGCTGAACGACCAGAAAGAAGAAGCGCCATTATATCGAAGGTGCTGTCAAACTACCAAATAGACATTGCTGCACTGAGTGAAGTGCGATTTGCTGGGAGCAGCTGTATACATGAAGTGAGTGGATATACTATCTACTGGAGTGGGAAACCATCATCAGAAAAAAGCGAATCAGGCGTAGGACTAGCCATCAGTAACAAAATCACATCAAAACTTTACGAGGATCCTAAACCTGTGAATGACAGAATTATGACATTGAGACTGCCACTGAAACATGACCGTTATTGTACCATCATAACAATCTATGCCCCAACAATGACCAATGCTCCTGGAAGTATTGATGGCTTTTATGACCAGCTCAACCAGACGCTGAGGGATATCCATATCTCTGACAAAATCATCCTTATGGGTGATTTTAATGTTCGGGTAGGTGACAACTTTTCTATCTGGAAAAATGTCATAGGAATGCACGGCTTTGGGAAAATCAACGCTAATGGTGAGCGTCTTCTATACCTTTGCAACCAATTTCAACTTGCAATCACCAACACTTTTTTCAAACATAAGCCAGTCCACAAAAACTTATGGATGCACCCCCGATCCAAGCATTGGCACCTGATTGACTATGTCATCACCCGTCAACGTGATCTGAAGGACATACACGACACCAGAGCAATGCTTGGGGCAGACTGCAACACAGACCATATCATGATAAAATCACGCACTAGCCTCATCATCAAAAGGAAAATGAAGAAGTCTAAACAACCAAGTAGAAAGCTCAACGTCAACAAATTGAAAGATTAGAAAATACTTGATGACTTGAAAACAGCACTAAGTGAGAAACTGAGCTTGAGAACGCCTAGAACACTTGATGACGCATGGAAAAACTTCAAGAACACAGTTTATGAAACATCGAAGGAGAAGCTAGGCACTGTGGGCAGAAAACACCGGGACTGGTTTGATGAACACTCCATAGAACTACAAGACCTATTAAGTGAGAGGAACCTAGCACGTTCTGCTGTTATGAACCGATTGATCAGGAAAACCAAAGGAAGGTACAAGGAATGTAACAGAGCACTGCAAAATGCCGTGAACTAAAGAACAAATGGTGGCAAGAAAAGGCAGCTGAACTGCAGGAACTGGCTAACCGAAATGACATGAGAGACTTCTACGAAAACCTGCGAGCAGTCTGGGGTCCACATGTAAACCACCCAGACCCACTGTATGACAAGGACAACCACACCCTCCTCATTCAGAGAGATGATTTGATGCAGAGATAGACAGAGCACTTCCGAACACTCTTAAATGAAACAGGAAATGTGGACCCTGACATCACCAGTCACATACACCAACAGCCAACCCAAGAATAGATAAATAAATGTCCCGATGTCACAGAGGTTATGAGAGCTGTAAATGCTCTCTCTGATAGGAAGTGATCAGGAGTTGATGGTATTCATCCTGAGCTGTTGAAGAAAGGTGGTGTGGAGCTTATACTGAGGCTTAATAAACTCATCACAGAATCATGGAGAAACGGAGAGGTACCACAGGATTGGAAAGATGCACAGCTAGTCACGATCTTCAAGAAAGGAGACAGGCGTATCTGTGGAAATTACCGTGGCATCTTACTACTCTCTATCCCAGGGAAGGTATTTGCCCGTATATTACTCAATAGACTCACGCAACACGTAGAACAGTTTCTCCCAGAAGCTCAGTGCAGTTTTCGGGCAGATAGAGGCACCTCAGACAAGATTTTCTCATTAAGACAGATTCAGGAAAAATGCATAGAACAGAATATGCCTCTATACATGATCTTTGTTGATTTCACCAAGGCATTCGACACAGTAAACCAATTGACATTGTGGATGGTTCTAAGAAAGCTTGGCTGCCCTGACCAGTTCACCAACCTGATTGCAGCCCTACAAAAAAACGGGAATAAAAGCCTCTGTCAATCTGAAAGGAGATCTCTCCGCACCATTCAAGATCACAAACGGTGTAAAACAAGGCTGCGTGCTGGCTCCGACCCTGTTCTCTATCTATCTCACTATGGTTATGAACCATGCTTTTGATGGCTATGATAAGGGTGTATGGATTCAATAAAGACCTGGCGCTGACTTGTTCAATGTCAATCAGTTCAAATCTTCCACCAGAACGAGAAAGGTACTCATCAGAGAACTCATGTTTGCTGACGACACTGCCTTTGTTGCCCACTACCATCAGCAGGCTCAAGAAATCATCACCCGTTTTGCAAAATCTGCCAAAGACTAAAGATAAATATAACCAAAACAGAGATGATGTATCAACCACCACCAGGAGAACATGATGAGGGAAAAAAGTTCAGTATAGATGGAGAAATCCTCAACACAGTCAAGAACTGCAAATACCTTGGCTCAACCATCACAAACAACAACAAACTTGATCAAGAACTCCAATTGAGAATGTCAAAAGCTTCACAAACTTTCAGAAGGCTACGAGAAAGGGTTTGGGATAACGGAGACCTGACAATCAAGACAAAATGTGCAGTCTACCAAGCCATTGTTTTACCTACACTGCTATATGGAGTGGAGTCATGGACAGTCTATAAGATCACTGCACACAAGCTAAATGCCTTTCTTATGAATCAACTAAGACAGATATTGTCAGTGAAATGGTGGCACTTTGTATCTAATATGAAGATTCTTCAGAAAACCAACATTACCAGTCTATATGACATCCTCATCCAAAGAAATATAAGATGGGCCGGACATGTAAACATATTAAACAGCACCAGGATCCCAAAACAGGTTTTATGCTCACAGCTAACAGAAGGCTCCCGTGACATTGGCAGACCGAGGCTCCGTTACAAAGATACCATTAAACGCAACCTTAAAGACAAGGGGATATCTCTCGGCAAATAGCAAATGCTGTCACTTGACAGACCAAGATGGAAACTAATGATACACCAGAAATCATAGTCAGACACGACAGACAGCAAGATGATACAGACTGTGTGTAAAAAGACGTCTTATGATTAACAATAACATCTCACAATTCAGTCATTTTATGTGTTATATAAGGAACTTCCTAGATATTGTATTAATGTAATCTATAGCACTATTGAATATACGTAGGTGAACTATTTTGAATATTGTTATAGCTATATATAATTTCCAAAATTATAGCAGTTATGTTCTCATGTTACAATTATACAGTTGCTGAGATATAAAGAGGCTATAAACTCAATTGGACATTGCATGATAATTATTACTGAGAGTTTTTGTGTGTGATATGTTATAAAAAAGTATCTCACTGTATCATTTCATATTAGTAACCTACTACTTTTTATTATACTTAATAAACTTCTATGTCAGTCTCGATTAGTAATATTCACTAGTATAAAGAGTTTATTTGTATGCAATAGCATAGATAATAGATTAGAAAATGGTTAGTATTCCATGTTTTAAAATGTAGCTTTTTTATATATACATATAATATACCATTTATTACTATGCCTGGAAATGCTAAATTATTTTATAAATTTCTTATTCGCATGCAGCAATAGGCAGTCGCAAACATTCTATATCTGCTCTAAGTTAAGACAAGAACTATTAATTGCAAACACACATAATGTAGTTTTAGCTAGCTCAGTTAAAACAAAAAATCGTCACATATCTAGCTTTAAACTGATATTTTTTATTTTTTGTTAAATTTCATTGAGTGTTTAAACATTTTTTGTGAGAAAGTTTTAACTTTGTTTGAAAAGTAAATAATTAGAACAAATAGACTGTTATATAGTATAATTTTTATTATTAATATAACATAATATGTGTACATGCTTTGATGTTATGCTATAAACAGGCAACTTCCCATTATTAGTATAGTAAAGTTATATAACGTAATATATATGCAAAAATTATATAATAAAGTAAAAATTATTCTGGTAACCAACTCTGATTAAGCTCAACCTAAATATAATTTAAAGCAATCTCACAAGCACAATTTCTTAGATTATGTTGAATATGGGTTCATCAGGATTTTTACTATTAGTAAGAATCATACTTAAAATAGTTTCTGTGGCTACTGCATAGTTTATGAAATCACATCCATTATATGGGTTGTTCAAAAAAGGGTCGTTTGACTTGCAAAAAGTCAATTCATTCAGACTATATTATAGTTATAGGAGCAAAATTTTATCCCATTAAATCTAAATGTTGAACAATAGAATGAAAATGTAAAATGTAGAACATATATTAACAATCAAGTCCAACATAGGCTTAGCACAAGACTTAGGTTTCTATTTCAAAAAGACACAACTTATTGTCTCCCCAACCAGGTACAGCCAGGATGTCGTCTTTGATACTCGGTATTCCAGAAAACGTAGATGGTAACTTATCATGAGTCAGCGTCTTGAGAAGAACACCTGTTCAGTAAATGCAAATATACACTGCATTGGGAACAAAGTAAACTGGAAGGTTTATACAAATTTATCAAAGCCCCTTTCAATTTACTTCATAAATAATAGACAGGGTTTGTGAACTATGTAAAAAATGTGGGGATGCACAAACTTAGATTTCAGTGATGTGGTCATATAACGGAGATAGTAATTTGCTGCAGCAGAAAACAGTATTTCTAAAATTTTTAATATATGTTTTGCAAATATTTTTTGACATTTCCACCACTTTTGATACACATGCTTAAGCAACTTTACCTGATGGAGAAATGATGTAAAGCAACTTCAAGTTCCATCCAGAAACATAGATGAGGTCATTAGAATCAGTACAGACACTGTATCCACCTATTACACCATCACATGTCCAAACTGTAGTCAGCTTTCCATTCTCTATTTTGTACTTTATCAGTTTATTTCCACCAACTCCTAGCAGATGACCATCTGGTAGAAAGTGTAGACCAAGTAAATACACATCTGGACGAATAGTTTCTGTCTGTTTAGTGATGAAGTCATAGATGATCAGCTGTTTAGTATCTGGCTGACTCACCACAACATATCTGTCAGAAACTGCCATTACTGCTGCACCACGACTTGTCTTATCAAACTGAAACAGTTGTTGTATTTTTGTGATGTCACCAGCTAAACACATCTCCACCTTAGATATGTCACCTTCTTTGTGTAGAATGAAGACATTCTGAGGAGTCTCAATCACTCCTGTTACTACCATATCACTTGTACTGTATTCACTCAGCTTATTATCGTCTGTACTCAGTAACTGTATTCCATTATGAGTACCTATGAGTATGTCACCATCTTGTCTGTGATTGGCTGAGTAACACCCACTATCTGTCTCATGTTCAGATATAAATGTCAGTGAAGAAGGAACTGTTACTAGACTGAAATTCGGCAGTCTACATTTTTCTTGACCTGAAATTTTTTACTGCATATGTAAGAGTTTATAATGCAGTACGTTCCACTTTATATTTAATTTAACTAAAGCCCAATATAAACTGCTTCTAAATGCATACTATGATTTTATAATTCTTGCAAACTTGATCATCCATATATGAATCATATTTCAAAAATGAAGCTTTTCCAATTTTTAGGTTCATTGAGATTTTGAACAAATAAAAATTTAACCATTTTATATAACTATAATATACTGTCACTGTTATATATATAATACCATATATATGATTTCATTATAATATATTTCTATAAACTTTTGTCATTTTAAAATAGAGTTTTTATTGTTATATCTTAAGACTGTTACATATATAGAGTCATTAGGTTGTGGCATCATCAAAATACCTCACAAAACCGTTACTCTTTTACAATTATAGAGTAGCATTGTTATGCCATTGCAACTTGGCTAACTTCTTCTGGATCTGTTTATATACTAGGTGCAGTATGAGACGGCAAATTGCTTTATAAATAAGTCAGTTTAGCATGCTGTTACTGCTAAGTGTAACTAAATTACAAGATAGAGATTAACCAAAGCTATTAAGCTGTACGTCTTGAAGACATGTCCATGTTTAGTTTGAGCACTCTATTGCAAATTACAAACTAGGATGCTAGACTCAAATAATTAAACGCTAGCGGAATAAATACATTGCGATATACGAGTATTGAGTCGTATTAATTTACGTTAAGCTATAATACTTTACAGAAGATTATTATCTGGGACAAGAAACTTTTCTGCCTCAATCCTACCTAGGTCATACATACTTTCTGTTCATATTATGAGTCACTTTTTTTAAAACAACTTGGGATTATTCTACAAATAATCTACAAGCACACTTTTTTACTGCGTCCAACTTTTTTTGTTAAGATAAATTTGTTGACAAGGCTTTTAAAAACTCTATAATATATAACTAGCGTATTAGATAATTTTGTATAATTTCTGAAATCCATCATTATTAATAAGATTATTTTAAGTATGGTATATTCATTCAATTTTGGAATATTTACAAGTCAAGATCCTATGAAATCATACATAAATTCCAAATTGATGCTGTTATAGAAGCTGACGCTGTGCAGATTTATCATTATTCTGCAAAAAAGGATAAGAGTTGATTATATATAGCATATGAAAGCTGCAAGTTAATGACTTACTTATTATATAAAGCAAAATTGTATTTTCAGTTTTGGAACCTTGAAACCTGGTTGCAACTATTTTTACCTCAGAAGAGCCAGCATTACACAAATTCCACTTCTTCCTTAGTAACAGCTCACCTGTATGTATCAGATCTGGTAGATCAGCAAGTTCACAATCATACAGGTTATCTGCATCATGTCTCTCCAGCTCTTCTGCTATTCTCTTTTTCTGTCTGATCTTCTCAGTCACATGGCCATTTTTTAGCAAACTATGTACCTCAGCTTGCGTCTTCTCCAACTCATCTTTCTTCAACATTAGCTTGTTGCAGAAGTCTTCCACTTGATTGGTCACCTCTCCTTTGTGGTTTGTAACTCTGTTAATCAGCTTTTGACTCTCATTGGTTATTCTCTTAATCTAAAATATTGTAGTGAATTTACGATTCACTATAATTAGTGGGTCTACTTATTCAAAGCCATTTCACCAGGTTTCTCACAATTGAATAGAGTTTATTATTTACGAATTATACAGCAATAAAAGTTACTAACACTAATGCACACGATTACATAATAATAAAGCGATTTATACACAACTTTATATGATCAAGTTCCAATCCACTCTGCTGGCCAAGCTGTCTAACAAGCTTCCACGATACATTTACAGCTCCGCCTATTAATAATTACTAGTTACTCTTGATTGGTTGTCACGGTGGTGCCATCCTGTCGACCTGATGCTGTCGACCTGATGCTGTCGACCTGATGCTATCGGACTCATATACTAAGTCGACCTAGAGTTACCCTTTCGTTATAACATACAATTAATACAATGCTAAAATCCCTTACACCCTCCACACCTATTGAAAGGTACACTCCATTATTCGCTCAAAATTTGAAAAATAATATAACAGTAAAAGCATAATAATATACAATATAATATAGTATGAGTATCCTACTAGCTGACACACAGGATAGTTAAGGACAACCTTTTAGCTGCAACTGCCTTGCTGTGGTTTGCATTGCAATCATATAAGAATTCAGTACCAGTAGTATAAAATTTCACCTAATTGTGCTAGAGTCAAAATTTAAAAACTATGTTGTAGATCATTTTTTTTCTCCAGGGTAATTTTTTTGGAAATTTCAATTTTCAATTTTTTTGCAAAGTTATAGACAAAAAACTGCCCAATTTTGGCCAATTTTGCCAGAAAAGCTGACTTTTCAGTAGCAGTAAAATATCTCAGCAGCAAAGCATGATATCTGAATAAAAATTGCACTGCTGGAATTCTGAGATATTTTTCGAGGGTAACTTTTTTCCCAATAACTCTTTTAGATTGCCCACAAATTGGTGATTTTTGCACTGAAAATGCCATATTTTTTCATCGGAAACTAGCAGCGGGCAGCACTTTACGCTTCAAAAAGCTCGTAGAAATGAGAAGATATTGGTGCATACATGCTAATTACAGGCTTGCTGGCTTGCAGGCTATAATGAACAGCTTGCTTTGTACTTTGTTTATGTAGCACCCATAATGGAATGTTGATAGATACCGCAGGCCTAATGAAGGTTGCTGCTTATTGGTTGTAGTTTGATCTTAGGCTAAACAATTGCAAGTAGGCAACACGCATGCCACCCGCAGAGCAATATTATTCAAGAACCTAAACGACATTTTGAGAGAAATTTATGATATTCTTAGTGAGCACAGGATAGTTAAGGGCATCTTCACTAAGAATATCATAAATTTCTCCCAAAATTTAGTTTAGGTTCTTGAATAATATTGCTCTGCGGGTGGCATGCGTGTTGCCTACTTGCAATTGCTTAGCCTAAGATCAAACTACAACCAATAAGCAGCAACCTTCATTAGGGCTGCGTTATCTATCAACATTCCATTATGGGCGTTACATAAACAAAGTACAAAGCAAGCTATTCATTATAGCCTGCCAGCTAACAAGCCTGTAATTAGTGTGTAAGTGCCAATTTCTTCTCATCTCTACGTGCTCATTGAAGCGTGAAGTGCTGCGCGCTGCTAGTTTCTCATGAAAAAATATAGCATTTTCAGTGTATAAATCACCAATTTGTGGGCAATCTAGAAGAGTTATTGAAAAAAGAAAAAAAAGTTGCACTGGAAAAATATCTCAGGATTCCAGCCGTGCAATTTTTATTCAGATATCATGTTTTGCTGCAGAAATATTTTACTGGTACTGAAAAATTAGCTTTTCAGGCAAAATTGGCCAAAATTGGGCAGTTTTTTGTCTATAACTTTGCAAAAAAAATTAAAATTGATATTTCCAAAAATGAATTGCACTGGGGAAAAAGTAGATCTACAACATAGTTTTTAAATTTCGACTCTAGCACAATTAGGTGAGATTTTATTTTACTGGTACTGAATTATTATATGATTACAATGCAAACCTCAGCAAAGCAGTTGCAGCTAAAAGGTTGCCCTTAACTATCCTGTGTTACCGTATTTCTTACCGGCTCGGTGTTCGATCCGATAAGAAAACTCTGCCAGCATTTCCAGCCATCGTGCCACTTGGTAGATAGTTCAGCCCGTCGACACAGCCATATCAAAAACAGATGATCCGTTCATAATCGGAACGTACGCCCATACAAATATGGTCTAAAGCGCTTAGCCACCTTGACTACTGCCAAGAGCTCTCTCCTGGTTGTACAGTAGTTCTTCTCAGGCGCCGACAGGGCTTTACTATAGTAAGCCAACACCACCTCGTGACCATCCTGGACCTGAGACAGCACAGCCCCCACATTGTGGTTACTGGCATCAGTATCCAAAATGTATTCCTTCGCCGGATACGGGTACACCCAGATGGGCGCCTCCACTAGGCTATCCTTCAGGTGGTCAATTGCTTGCTGCCCACCCTGGGTCCACTGCCATCGCAGCCCCTTTGCTGTCAGCCAATTTAATGGCTGTGCAATTCCTGCAAAATCCGGTATGTACTGACGATAGTACCCTACCAGTCCCAGGAATACCCGCAATTCAGGGAGGTCGACAGGGACAGCCCAGTTCCTAACAGCTCGTACCTTCTCGGGGTCATTGGCGACCCCGTCTCGACCAATCACATGACCCAGGTACCTAACCTCGCGTTTCAGTAACGCACACTTAGAGGGCTTGAGTTGCAGACCAGCAGCTCAAAGTCTGCCAAACACCTCTCTGAGCCGACTGACATGAGTGTCAAAGTCGGGAGAGATGACTATGACATCATCGAGATAGATGAGCAAGGTCTTCCAGTGTAGCCCACTCAGGACCTGCTCCATGAGTCGCTGGAATGAGGCCGGTGCGAACGCAAGTCCGAACGGCAGTACCTTCCATTTCCAAAGCCTATCCGCGTAATAAATGCGGCCTTGTCTTGTGCATCAGGACTCAGGGGCACCTGCCAATACCCGCTTAACAAGTCCAGAATACTGAAGAACTTGCTACCAGCTAAGGCATCTAGCGACTCATTGATCATAGAGAGAGGGTAAGCATCCTGGATGGTCACGCTGTTCAGTTTGCGATAATCCATGCAAAACTAGAAAACTCCAAGCCCCATGGCCCGGCTCAATCACGTCCTGGTTAAGAAGGTCTTGCACCTGTCGGCTCACTTCCTTTTCCTTCTCAGGACCTAACCGGCGGGTTGGTTGCTGGATAGGCACCGTCCCTGCCACCAAGGGTATCTCATGACAGACAGCCTTAACTAGGCCCATGTCATGATCGCCGCAGCTGAACACGACCTTGTACTTTTGTAACTCTGCTACGTGTTCAGGCACCGGCCCCCTGCCGTCTTTAACGGGTACCCTTCGGGCCTCGTCCGCTGTTTCCAGCGCGGAACCGACATCCTCCTCCTGTACGAAGTGGAACCTCCCCACCAGTGACCCAGCAGGCAATTCTACCGGCTGTGTAAAAGGATTTATGCACAGGACCAAGAACTCCCCCTGCTCATTCAGCCTATTCAGAGTGTTAGCGAGCTGGACGGCCCCCAACGCACCTTCCACCACTCCTGGGTTGAAGATTTTCCTACAGTTCACTCTGCAGTGAACTGTAGCCCAAAAGCACCCTAGTAAAGTACAACGCTGCGCCACCAGCACTCCCCCCACCAAGGGTCGGCCAAATCTGTCGACACAGGCCAGCTCGCGTATGGCCATCACCACTGCCAAATTGTTAAAGTCTATGTGGCATCTGTGTCGTTTCAGAAAGCGCATGCCCAAGATGGCGTCCTCCTTGAGTTGACTGACGATAAAAGTCTCACTGGTCACTTGATCGCGGACTCGACCAATCAACTCTATCACACTGTAAAAAGGAATACTTTACTCGTCTGCCAACGTGCCATGCTCCCCTTCATATGGTTCCAGGCTACCGTGGGCCAATGCTGTTTTACTGCCTCGCTCTACCATGGGGGCAACTTCATATGAAGTGCCCACCTTTACCACAACCCCAGCATACGGGGCCCCTAGGTCGCTCGGTCGTCGACTGCTGGCGTAGTTGCCTGATCTCGGCTAACAGCTCCCGAACCAAGCTTATTGTCAAGCTAGTCACCCCGTCGGCTGCCGCCATGGCGATATATATAGCTGTCGTCGCCGGCGACGTCGACACGTCGTCGTCGGCTCCGACTTGCTGTATTGTCATACCAGGCCGGCACGTACTGTCGGCTTGGAAATAGGCATTTGCAAGCCTGAGAGCTCACTCCATAGTCTCAACCTCAGCCACCAGCAGGTGTTGCTTCAATCCGAGGTTATTAATAGACTGGAGGAATGCATCCAGTGCCAAGCTCTGTCGACTATCAGCAGGCTAGTCGCTATAATCGACTTGTGCTAGCTGTTCTACCGTGGTTGCGTGCTCTCTCAAGGTAGTCTTAGGGTTTCTCCTAAGCCCTTGGAGCTGCACACGAGCATCTCGAGCAGTTAGCTCAAACTGGGCTCTCAATGCCTCGAATATATTGCCGATGTCCTGGCCTAACCCATAGGGTTTAGCCGGCCCTGTCATACACAACCATAGCTGTATCAGAGTAACCCTGACTGGCCATCTGCAAATGGCTACCACATCACTGAACTCAGTGATAAATTGCTCCACATCCTCTTCTCCTGAGAAGATGGGAGCCCGCAAATGGTACCTGTTCATAGGTAGCGCTTGGCTGCCTATGTTATCCTCCTCCATCACTATCGGTTCCTGACGGGGTACGTCTTCGTCGTCGGCCATTTTTTACTCCCTGGCTAGGAGTATTTGCAATGAGCGAGATCCCACCGCTGCCACCACTGTAGTGTATTTACGATTCGCTATAATTAGTGGGTCTACTTATTCAAAGCCACTTCGCCAGGTTTCTCACAATTGAATAGAGTTTATTATTTACGAATTATACAGCAATAAAAGTTACTAACACTAATGCACATGATTACATAATAATAGAGCGATTTATACACAACTTTATATGATCAAGTTCCAATCCACTCTGCTGGTGAAGCTGTCTAACAATACATTTACAGCTCCGCCTACTACTAATTACTAGTTACTCTTGATTGGTTGTCATGGTGGTGCCATCCTGTCGACCTGATGCTGTCGACCTGATGCTGTTGGCCTCATATAATAAGTCGACCTAGAGTTACCCTTTCAATATAACATACAATTAATGAAATGCTAAAATCCCTTTTAATATTGCTTTTGTGTAAACAAAGTATGCATTTGAAAAAAACAATTTACTCGGTTTATATAAATACATTTTGACTTCATTACATTTTCAGCTTTGTTTCAAGCTCAGACTTCATTTAGTAAACTTTGATTAGTTCAATAAAAAGCTTTTTAGTTGCAGAAAACTTTAATTTACCGAAAAATAATTGTTTTAATTTTTATACATGCTTTCCTGTTTGGTTTGAAAACATCGAGCAAAAATAGAAAATCTCTTGATGTGAAATGTTCAATTTGAATTCTGGATTAGTTTATCACTAAGAGTTTATTGAGTAAAGTTAGATTTGGGTTCACTGAATAATTTTTTGTTTACACCAACAAAACTTTCAATTCAGCTTATTGGGTATAAACACGGAATACTTTCATATCTTAGTTGTCACGAGTGAATTCTGTATTCTAGTATATGTATAAAGCATTTACTCCGATATTTAGGTGTTGCTGTCTAATTTTAAAATATAATATCATAGTAATTAACTTTTCAAAACATATCACATTAATAAAGATGCTATTACAAATACTTTACAGGATAGTTAAGGGCATCCTCACTAAGAATATCATAAATTTCTCTCAAAGTGTAGTTCAGGTTCTTGAATAATACTGCTCTGCGGGTGACATGCGTGTTGCCTACTTGCAATTGTTTATCCTAAGATCAAACTACAACTAATAGGCAGCAATCCTCATTAGGGCTGCGTTATCTATCAACATTTCATTATGGGTGCTACATAAACAAAGTACAAAGCAAGCTATTCATTATAGCCTTTCAGCTAGCAAGCCTGTAATTAGTATGTACGCTCCAATATCTTCTCACCTCTACGTGCTCATTGAAGCGTGAAGTGCTGCGAGCTGCTAGTTATCTATGAAAAAATATAGCATTTTCAGTGTATAAATCACCAATTTATGAACAATATAGATGATTTATTGGAAAAAGAAAAAAAATTGCACCGGAGAAATATCTCAGGATTCCAACGTACAGTGCAAATTTTATTAAGATATCATGTTTTGCTGCAGAGATATTTTACTGGTACTGAAAAGTCAGCTTTTCAGACAAAATTGGCCAAAATTGGGCAGTTTTTTGTCTATAATTTTGCAAAAAAAATGAAAATTGAATTTTCCAAAAAATTTACGCTGGGGAAAAAAAAGATCTACAACATAGTTTTTTAAATTTTGACTCTAACACAATTAGGTGAGATTTTATTTTACTGGTACTGAATTCTTATATGATTACAATGCAAACCTCAGCAAGGCAGTTGCAGCTAAAAGGTTGCCCTTAACTATCAGAGGTGAGAAGATATTGGAGCGTACATACTAATTGCAGGTTTGCAGCTAGCTGGCAGGCTATAATGGATAGCTTGCTTTGTACTTTGTTTATGTAGCACCCATAATGAAATGTTGATAGATGACGCAGCCCTAATGAGGATTGCTGCCTATTGGTTGTAGTTTGATCTTAGGCTAAACAATTGCAAGTAGGCAACACGCATGCCACTCGCAGAGCAGTATTATTCAAGAACCTGAACTACATTTTGAGAGATATTTATGATATTCTTAGTGAGGATGCCCTTAACTATCCTGTGTAGTGATATTAAATTTATCACACATTGTTAATGTTAACTTAATTTGTTTTCTAAAGTTTAATAATTTAAGGATCCGTACATGTATACAAATGTTGGTACTTTAAAAATGTGTCACAAAAGGAAACTATGAGGGTTATTTTACTTAATTTAGTGCAAACTCGAAATCTCCAGTTTTAGCTATTTTTCTTCATTTAGCTGCTAATATATATGTAGGTTTTTTGCCTAAAACTAATTGCATAATATAATCAATAAATACAACTGAATAGTCAAGGTTGTTTTTGGTTTTTGATATAGAATAATAAGTGCATGTGACAATGTCCTGTGCTTTAAGGTTGGGGAATCCCCTCCTAACCTTTTCTGTTATGCCTAGTTAAAACCAGCGCATAAAAATACTATGTATAGTAAATTTCAATGCATTTTAAGCACACTTTAATGTTAGTTCATAATTTTCTGGTGTGTACCAAATGAAGTAAACTGACTCAAATAGTTTTGCAAAAATATGACTAATTATACTCACCATCTCATCTCTGACTTTTTCTACCTCTCTTATAACATCTGAACACTTCTGTTCTTGATTATCAAGATCATTCCAAACTTTCTTGTCCAAAGTACATATCTCGGTAATCCTTTCAGCTATTTCTTGCAGCTGACTAGAAAAGTAGGTGTTCACCTCTTCCTTCAGTGATGTGAGAGATTTAAAATCATGTTTTTCTTGATCTACATATAGACAAAATTTTTTGTGGAATGCTGTATTTAATTGTAACTGCAACTGCATGGAAGCTTAAATTTGCATACGCATAATGCACATAATATATGTTTCCATCTTTGGTGTTTTATAATGCAAAAAAGACTTTTAAGAGCAATATAAAATATATTACACATTCCTAAAAGTCAAATGAATGATCAAAGAATCAGGAAAGTAAATAACGTCAAGTAAATTATGAATGGGCAGTTTGGATGCAAGCCTTATGCACCTAGTCATTAGTATCCTGTCAATTACCTAGATAAGTAGTATTAAATGCAATGCACAAAGTAAATGATCATATAGGAATTTTGCATAAAATTACTGTATAATTAAAAGATAAATTGTATTATTTTTCCTTTGTCTAAAGCTGTGTGATGGTTTACATAATATAATCACGGCAAGTGTTGTCTCCCCCTTGTTGGTGGGAATATTGGAATAACATACCGCGTAGGCGAGGGGTCACATGGATTATCCAATAGGAAGAGTCTGGGATCAAGCATATAACTAGTGAGAGTTCCCGCGGCTAGGTTGTTGTTGAGTGAGGACTCGCATTGAATACATGCATTGTATTGTTATTGTATAATCGTGAATAAATGTAATGTTTATGTGTTGTATTTAACGTGCTAATAAAACGATTTGTATCCGGCTACTACCAAGAGTAATTTATTAGCTAGAGCTAATGTACTAACTTACACCCAGCAAATGGCCAATGACCTGTGCAGTCGTATTCGTCAAGCTCACACTCAAAGCAGATCAGTTTATCACATATCGTACAAGCTCTCACTAAAACCTCTTGATGATCTTCACATCTAGGTTTATCAAAACTAGCAGGTGATCTCTTGTAGACATCAATGTCCACGGCTTTGTGAGAGTCATCAAAGAGTGTCTTATGAACCTAGAATGTGAGATACAATTTTTTGAAGTGATTTCATTAAAGTTGTTGAAAAAGCATATGCATTTTTAAAAAAAGTATCTGTCCTATTCATATGATCACACATGACATAATATTAAGGTTGTTGTATAATTGTCACTGTTTATTTGCCACGTGCAGTCAATAGGTTACTATAACTTATATAGTGCACATTCTATAAAAGACCAATTTCGTTCAAAGATGCACTCTCCTTCAAACTTCCTAAAGCAGCATATACTTTAAAAGCTAAACATTTCATTTAAAACAGACAATAAATTTGATCTAAAATGTGCTCTTTTCAGCTGATTATGTAACCATTCAAATGAAGAGACAAGCAGTAACAGATGCTTTATGATGCTCGCAAGTTTACTTTACTTTGATTTAAGATACTCTACAGATGAAAGAGAAAAAGGCTCCTATAATGAATTCAATTAGTAAACATTTGTCAGTTATAAGTTTTAAAACAACCAACAATTGCAATTATCTATATGTTAACATAATTTTGTTATAAAGGTGAAATGGGAAATCAATAATTTCAACAAAATTATTTTCCATCTGCATGCTGTTACTTTTCCGGCTTCATTTTTGTAACATTACCATTAATCACTGTTGCAAAATTTTAAGCATAACCTCAAATTTTGTATAAAAATGCACTAAAAATAGTTTAAAGACTAAAATTTCCCTTTGCCCTATACAAAATAAGGCGAAAGGAGAAAATTATTTCACCTCTTGATGCTGAGAACAGAACCTGCCTTTGCATATCGCACAGTAACATGTAGCTATTTGACCTGGGCATCCACGAGCTGTACAGTACAGTGTGCTAGAGTCACCAGCTGCTATGGGAATCTTTGGTAAACCCTCAAACTCCAGTGATTCATACACTTCTCTAAAATTTATAAGTGTGGATATTTCGAAAAACAAAGTTAACTAAATAAATTTAACTATAACCTGTATATGAAAATTATATTTGCTATGTATTAAATAGGAAATAAATGTTATTTCTTTTTGGTATAGTATACAAGCCACAATTATAGAGATAATACAAAATGTTTGCATGTGTGTACAAATATATTTTTTTATTTTTAATTTATAAAAGTTTTATAGTTTTGGGTAGAAGTCTAAAATTATATTAAACATCTAAATTCATAGAAAATGTAGCCTTTTTAGCTACTAGGAGTCAACACAAAGACAACTAAAACTCTTTTGATGATGATGTAATTATATAACTAGTTGAGAGACCTAATCATATATATCAGTGGTTTCTAACCTGGGAGGAAGTCCCATCTAGGGAGAATTTGGAAATTTTATGGGGGAACTTGGACTTCGAAAACTTCGCACAATTTGTTGAAGGCAAGTTACATGCATATATGTATATCTACAAATTTCCTCTTAGTTCATCTATTTAACCAATCATAATATTTCGCCAATTCAGTTTACTTCTACATGAGTGTATTTATTAATTACTTCACCCTAACTACTCTTTGTGCTATTTTGAATGAAAATGAAAAAAATGGAAAAGCCAACAGGCCAACTTTTAGCAGCCATGCAAATCAATCTCTATGAACTGTTTACTACATTCCTAGTTAATATAATTTGTTACACTAAATAATCTAAACCTAACAATGTAGGAGTGCAATCATCACAAGTTATATCATTGCTTTTCATAGCAGCAATGTTTTTAAAGTTACACTGCATGAACTGGTGGCGTCTTTATGAAAAAGAGAGTGTTTTTCCCCACACTCAATGAACTTTCATAAACAAAGAACCTGTTCCGATTTTAGGTAAAAATTATGGCACAGGTAAAAATCCCACACTGGTCTTAAGTTTTCCCAAACCCAAACCTCTAAACCCTTCATCCTAAACGCCTACTCTCCCCCAACTCTAATCTTCAATCCTTATAATATATTGAAAATGTACTATTATTACCTAATTTTCCATTTGTTCCATTTTTACCAGTGCCATTTTTACCAGACACCACCTGTTCAAGTTCATTTTTCAAAAACAAATCTAGGCATCTCTATAAACTTTTAATGAAGTTTTAACAGTATTTCTCTGTCCTACCTCCCAAAAAGAAAGAGCTAGATTTGTAACTTGACATGTGACCCATTGCAACACTGTTTTAAAAAGTTTTCAGAGGAATTATAGGAGAATTTCATTGAGTTGGTTAACAATTCAACAATGAAAAGTGATTTGAAATCTCTTCTAGTTGATATATTGTTGGTAGTGTCCAGTAGAAATGGCACAGATGGGAAAAGAGGTAAAATATTACATGTTTTCAATAATTGGCTGATGTTTGAAGTTTGAAGGTGGGGTTTGCATGAGGTGAGGATTTTGGGTTTGTACTTGAGGTTCTGGAGTTTGGGGTGGAGGTTTGAGATAGGAAGGGAGGGGGGTTTGGGGTTTAGATATGAAAACAATTTAATATGAGTCTGCCATTTTTACCTACTTTTCTATTTGTGCCATTATTACCTGCATGCCATTTTTGCATGCACCATGTTTACCTAAAGCCATTCTGGGTTTCAAAAAGCAAACGCTTCCCAAACATAGCTGACAAAGCAAAGTTTTGGTGCTATCCAGCACCACCTATCCATGCGAGGTAGAATTTGCATCAATTCAAAAAGAAAAGAAACTGCCTTAACCTGCAGAGTGACTTAAGATGGGTTTGGTCAAAAACAGAGCCAGGCTTAAGCAAGCTGGCACAAAAGCATCAACTGAAGCCATAATAATAATAATTAAGCTGCTCTATGTTTTATAACATGAAAATAATTATAATATTATCATCTCTATAACTATGTTATATACAAATATATAATAGAACACAGCATATTGCATTGTATCATGTATTTTCGATCAGTTTAAGCCGTAAAATATTTTTGCTGTTGAAAGGGGGGAAATACATCAAATAGTCAACATATTTTATAAAACAGAGGAATAGTATGAAAAAGACTGGGAGTCACTGATATACATATTACTCACCCACAAGTAGGGCAGGTCACAGTTTTATGCTTACTGTAATGTCCTTGAATACAACCCAAACAAAATACATGCTGACAGGGCAGCTTTCTTGGATCTCTCATGTCATCCCTCTTAGAAACACAATAACCACATTCATACCCTTCTGGGAGTTGCTGGGCAGCCATCTTAAAGTTTTAACATAAAACTAGTTTTAGTATGTTAAGAAATAATATTATGAGCGAAGTGTGCAGTATTTGCTAGGCACAACGAAAAAGAAAGACAATATAAAGAGAAAGAGAGAGAAAGAGAGAGGGGGAAGAAGACAATATATAAAAGAGAGAGAGAGAGAGAGAGAGAGAGAGAGAGAGAGAGAGAGAGAGAGAGAGAGAGAGAGAGAGAGAGAGAGAGAGAGAGAGAGAGAGAGAGAGAGAGAGAGAGAGAGAGAGAGAGAGAGAGAGAGAGAGAGAGAGAGAGAGAGAGAGAGAGAGAGAGAGAGAGAGAGAGAGAGAGAGAGAGAGAGAGAGAGAGAGAGAGAGAGAGAGAGAGAGAGAGAGAGAGAGAGAGAGAGAGAGAGAGAGAGAGAGAGAGAGAGAGAGAGAGAGAGAGAGAAGAGAGAGAGAGAGAAGAGAGAGAGAGAGAGAAGAGAGAGAGAGAGAGAGAGAGAGAGAGAGAGAGAGAGAGAGAGAGAGAGAGAGAGAGAGAGAGAGAGAGAGAGAGAGAGAGAGAGAGAGAGGGGAGCGTAAAAGGGGAAAGAAAGGGAGAGGCAGAAGCCACATGTATACATGTTAGCACAGACAGACACACAGTGACTATTTTCAAACTGCATTTAGACTACAGAGTAAGCTGTTGACACTGTAAATAAAATATGATTTCTACTCACCTTTGTTATAGGCAGTGATGCAGTTGCTATGGTAGGTAGTTGAACGGAAGTATTAGGTATTGTAGGGAGGCCGTAGTTAGTAGGTGAGTGTGCTAGAGCAGTAAGTGGTTAAGTGAGCAAAGGGCAGGGGGAGTGACAGGCAGTTTCATTTTATCAGTTTTACAGCCTTTGCTCTTATCATCACTAGGTAAATATTATAATGCACTAAAACATTGACTTTGATCACAAAATAATAATATGTGGGAGTTCCTTAGGCTATAGATATGCATCTAAGGGGAGAATGCATAAAATAACATTATCAGCATCTCCAATGTAAAGATTATTACTATCAGCATAACCATTGCATACACACATGCCTCTTATCAACACGATAGATGGGGAGAACACGTTGCAGCTACAGTGTACACAGCTGCAGTTGCCTATATAGTTTTGCATTTGCATTGATGTGTATGTAACAATTAGCCAATACACATCTTTATATATCAATCAAAAGTTTAGTTATTTCAATTTCAAACATAAAGTTACATATGTTGTAATGATAATAGAAGCCAGCAAAATTCGCAAAGTTTTATAGCCTATTCAGATATTATTTAAATTACTGTTTTATTGTAACAAACTTACAATTTCTACTAAAAATCAGCTGATAAAAATACAATCACCAGAATGAAGCACTAGCAAATAGTACTTAAACTGTACCCAGATATAATTAAATACACCTTTAGAGTTTGTTGAAGAATTTATTAGTTTTACTACATAAATTATAGTATTTGTTTTTGAACATCATCAGTTAATTTTGTGCTAGACACTATTTGTTATTGCTAGTGAAATATTTTCAGTTACTGTTAGATCAAAAATGTATATATTGCATTTACTTCTACCATGAATATATATAAAAATTGGATTTATTAAAGGAATTATAACCTCATTATTACAAAATCCATTTTAATTACAAAATAAATGAATAATATCTCAAACATACAGTAGACTATAGAGTAAACTCATGATATTGTAAATGTACTGAAGCAGCAAGTAGTGTAGAGAGGCAGCAGTTATTAGGTGAATGTGCTAGAGCAGTAGGTAGTTAAGTGAGCAAAGGGCAGGGGGAGTAACAGGCAGTTTCATTTTATCAGCTTTATAGCCTTTGCTCCTATCACTAGGTATATATAATGCACTACAACATTAACTTTGATTACAAAAAAATAGAATGTAGAAATCCCTTAGGCTAGATATGCATATAAGCTGAGTATGCAAAACATAACATTATCAGCATCTCCAATGTAAAGATTATTACTATGAGCATAACCATTGAATACACACATGCCTCTTATCAACATGATAGATGGGTAGAACATCTTGCAGCTACAGTTGCCTATATAATTTTGCATTTGCATTGATTTGTATGTAACAATTTATCAATACACATTTCTATATCTCAATTGAACACTTTATAGTAATATCAATATTAAACATAAACATGTTTTAATGGTATTTAAAGCCAGCAAAATTTGCAAAGTCTTATAGCTTATAAATGTTTGGTTCATGGGATTTACTTCAACAGCTGTTACTCTCACATATCTACCATACATTCTAGTACGACATGTAACCAGAAATATATCTGCAGGTGGTTGTCCAGGAAGGTAGTCACAGATCTCATCTTTTGTTGAATCATCAAAGGTGGTGTCAGTTTCCCCAACTGTTATTCTTACATTAGCCATTTGTTTCTTTGAACATAGAAAGTAAAAATATTGTGTTATAGCTTAAGCTAGCCAATAAATTACAATGCTGGTTTATAGGTGCAGTATCCTATGAAGTGCTCTCCAACCTTATATAATTGCCAGCATGCCAAAACGCCATGGCTCTGTGATTGACAATAACTCTTGACCAATTAACTATTAGGATACATCACCAGCCTTTTTTGAGAGCCAAAAATAATCTAATTTTCAAAAACAAATTTAAAAAGAAGATTAATTGCAAGCTTCACTAAATTTAATGCTGTTTGTTAATAATTCTATTTTCATGTTAAAATAACTTTATTGGCTCAATACTGCCCTAGCCAAACTAACATTGGTTGATTTTTTAAAACATTATATTGGAAAACTTCGAGAGTTTCGTGGCACAAGGAGGGTTCTATCACCGGCCCAATAAACTAATTGTGTAGATCAAGCCTCAGTAATTATAATATTTTTAGAGTTTAAGTATACTGTTGAACTTGTTTGTCCAACATATTTTTAAAAGGCGGTCTTACTTGAACCTAATAATTTAATTACTATGTTTGATATTACAGTATTATTATCATATGTTATGTTACAAAGAAGAGTGGGGACTTGGTTTTAAACGCTGTAATAATTTTTAGACTAATATTTTATTTGTGCAGCTGTATTTTTTCTTGTAACTGTACAGTTGTCATCTGTTGAAAAAATAACCTTTAGAGTCATTATATTGGTGTAATTTAAATTAAAGTTATATACTGCTCATATTAGTTAATTTAATATCTTTTCAACAAAGCTGCTAAAGCAGACCAAAGTTTCATTGGGACAGTTTTTTATTGTTTTGGATGGAATGTGTGTGAAAGCTCTGTATAATAAAAATGTGAGTATAAATCTCTTCTTTGTAAATTGGACTAAATTTATTTAAATTTCTTCCTGAAGAATTAGCTACATATGAGTTAGATGAACAAGTTATAATTTAAGATCAATTAGGCAAAAAATCTAGTCGCCTATGAATGCAGTTGTTTATGAGAACTACAGTGCATATTCAGCAGCAATTGAAAAACTGACAAAACAATTATGTATTTAGATAAACCTTAATTTTAATGTATAGTACTTTTGACAAATTTCAATAGCCAACTTCAAATTCTACTTTTCGTATATGGTAATGAATAATCATATTTTATTAACTCTGTGATGGGTTGCGTCATACCTTAGATATGCTGCAATAATTTCCAGTATAATTGAAGTGTTTTTTTATTTTGAGAGAATACAGGGTAATGAAACATACAAACGAATAATACAGGTATAGTACTTTCACAACAATTTAGAGTAAATCGGGACATAAGTTATTGTTAAAGTGCGAATTACAGGGAAACGCTGAAAAAAGTTAAGCATCACATTGACCTAGACCGACAGCATAATGTGGAATAACTAATTTGGTATTAAAAATGTCTTTACCATATTTCTAGTGATATAATACTACCATCAGCTGTTTGTGGCTATGCCCATACAATTATTACCACACTATGCATATTTGATAGAACTACGTGAATATAAGATATAACGTAAAAATGACACTATGTTTACTTATATGATGATAAACATGTTTTTTCATTGGAATGGTGGAAGATTTCAAAAGTTACATAACATACATATATTTTTAGTGTCCTGACGCAGGTGACTTCTTTTTTAAAGCAATCAAATTACCAAAAAGCAATAATTACTAATCAAATCATTCAAAAACTAGTTTAGGTTTCTATTTTGAAAAGGCGGATTTTCTTATCTTCCCACCCAGGCTGCAGCCAGTATCCCATCTCTGATAGTTGGTACTCCGGAGAAACTAGATGGTAACTTTTCATGAGTCAGTGTCTTGAGAAGAACACCTGTTTAATATAATTAAGAAATTACACCAGTGATACTGGGTATTAGAATATAGCAAAAGAAATATTAATCATACTTGATACATTATATTATATTATAGAAGAGTACTGAGTACACTAGAGTCAGAGTTCCTGCCTTAGTATTATAAATATTGATTTCAACAAAATTAGTATCATTCAGGCCGTTAAGGAACAGCAGTGGAGAAATTGAGATAGCCAAAATTACTAACTTTATTATTGAATTTTGGTTTGAGGCACACGTTGGATTTCTGCCTAGAACATATAATAATTTCTTTTGCCGTATTTTCAATCTAGAACACAGGCTTTTCTCAATTTCTCAATTACTGCACCTACATCCATTCATATGACCTACGTTTTGCACAAAGCTAATAGATGTAATACAATTTACATTAAACAGCTCTTGTATTCAGGAGGCGTTCACTTGTTTCTATATATATCTTATATGTATTCACTGCATAATATATCATATAAATTGCATGAATTTTATTACAAACATGCAGCACCTGATAGAGAAATGATGTAAAGGGATTTCAAGCTTTTTCCAAAAACATAGACTTAGACTTTCTGTTATTTGTATTGTAATCGTTTCTCAATAACATTCATTATGATAATGGGAGAGGTATTGGTATATTGTTATAGTTGGCAAAACTCAGCTGCTATACTAGCTGCTTTCAGCCTGTATTATATATAATTATTTATTCATGTATAACTGTCTATTGATCAACAGTAACTACTTCTATCATAGCAGCTTTTTATGGTCCCAATCTCTTGTGATTAATAATAATATTGCATATCCAATAAGAATGTGCATGGTGATCAATATAAAACACCACATTTTAACCCTATTGTTATATGCTATTATTTGCTTAATAATAATTTCTTTAGGAATGGTTTAACACCATCATGTGCACTGTACACTGCATCTTTTTCCATAAAAACTCATTTTGACCTAGTAAGCAGATTGTGTGGAAAAAGACGTCATCAACAATAACGTCTCACAATTTATTTATTTTATCTGTTATAGAAACTTTCTAGATAGTGTAGTAATATAATCTATAGCACTATCAAATATAAACAGGTCAACTAGTTTGATTTTTGTTAGTTATATATGACTTCCAAAGTTGTAGCAGTTATGCTCCCATGTTATAATTACACAGTTAGTGTGATAGGAAAGTATAAACTCAATTGTACATTGCATAATAATAATTACTGAGTGTTTTGTGTGTGAAATGTCCTAAATAGCATCTTACTGTATTATTCCATCTTAGTAACCTGCCACTTTTTACTGCTTGAAGTTATTGTTTAAAAAACTCCTATGCCAGTCTTGATTGTTAAATATTTATTGGTGAAGAATTCAGTTGTTATATGCAGTCGCATTATATAGAATACAGATTATAAAACAGTTAGTATTCCATGTTTAAATAGTTATATGTATATAGAAAAGCTTCCTTTTTTTTTGTAAATTTATTATTTGAAAATCGCAATAGAAATAAGCAAACATTTTATTTATACTAGCTAGACAAGAACTTTTTGCAAACACTTACTATAGTCTTAGCTAGTTCAGTGAACATCATTAATGGCCACATAACTAGCTTTGAACTTGTGTGTTTTATTTCTTAATTAATTTCATTATATTATAAGTGTTTAAACAGTGTTTTGTGAAAAGATTTTCAACTTAGTTTGAAAACAGACTGCTATATAGCATGATAGTATTTTTTCTTTATTAATAATCATATGATATAATGTGTGTATCATACATGCTTCAAGGTTATGCTAAACAAGCAACTTTAGTATATTCGTATAGTAATATAATAAAATATATGCAAACATGATGTATTACAGAAATAATTGTTCTAGTAACTGCACTCTGATTATACTCAACTAACTATGAAAAGCAATCTCACAAACGTAATTACTTAGATATGATTGAATGTGTGATTATCAGTACAACAATGACATATTATGTGCTATTGGTAAGGAACATATTCAAAAATGGTTTCTGTGGATGTTTAAAAAGCCAATATGGAATGTGAAATGCCAAATCCATCAGGGGGGGTATATATAGTTGTAAAAAGATTACTTAAGCTATCAAATGCATATTTTAAACAATTTGAATGAAAATATAGGAAAATCAACGTATTAACAATCAAGTTTAACATTTGCTTGACTCATTATTTCAGTTTCTATTTTGAAAAGACACACTTTCTTCTCATCCCAACCAGGTACAGCCAGTATTCCATCTCTGATACTCGGTGCTCCAAAGAAATTAAATGGTAACTTATCGTGAGTCAGTGTCTTGAGAATAACACCTGTTTAATAAATACAAATATACACTGCAATGGGAACAAAGTAAACTGGAAGGTTTATAAAAGAATATATGGAAAATGCACTCAACTTACTTCATAATTTATAGACAAGGTTTGTGAATTGTGTGCATGCACAAAATTTGATTTCAGCAATGTGACTATATTATAGAGACAGTAAATTTATACAGCAGAAAACAGTAATTCTGAAATTTCAATATATGTCTTGCTAATATTTTTGAACATTTCTAACACTTTTGATAAACTTTTAAATTATATTTGGAGGTTTCTACTCGCAGCATACAAATGCTTAAGCAACCGTACCTGATGGAGAAATGATGTAAAGCAACTTCAAGCTCATTCCAGAAACATAGATGAGACCATTAGAATCTGCACAGACACTGTATCCTTCTGTTACACCATAACATGTCCAGACCGTATTCAGCTTTCTTTTCTCGACTTTGTACTTCATCAGTTTGTCTCCACCAACTCCTAGCAGATGACCATCTGGTAGAAAGTGTAGACCAAATGGATACACATCAGGATGAATGGTCTCTGTCTGTTTAGTGATGAAGTCATAGATGATCAGCTGTTTAGTATCTGGATGATTCACCACAACATGCCTGTCAGAGACTGCCATTACTGGTCCAATGTTACTTGTTCTATCAAACTGAAACAGTTGTTGTCTCTTTGTGATGTCACCAGCTAAACACATCTCTACCTTATTTATGTCACCTTCTCTGTGTAGAATAAAGACATTCTGAGGAGTCTCAATCACTCCTGATACTCTCTTCACAGTTCTACTGTATTCACTCAGCTCATTACCATCTCTACTCAGTAACTGCATTCCATTATCAGTACCTATGAGTATGTCACCATCTTGTCTGTAATGAGCTGCCATACACCCACCATCTGTCTTATGTTCAGATATGAATGTCAGTGAAGAAGGAACTGTTACTAGACTGACATTCAACAGTCTACTTGTGTTTTGACCTGTAAGATGATAAATAGTGTTAATCACTTAATATGTTTATTAGAAATCAATTTTTATCAGAAAGTATATTTTATTTTTTCAAAAATGTTTCCTGATTTTATGATGGTTAGAATAAATCTATAAATAAGAAAATGAGATAATCATCTGATGTAATTGCTACAAAAGTTGTACATTTTTGCTTATATATGCTTGTAATTATTAAAGATTATATACATATGTCTAATCTATGTGTGTACATGCATATAATGTGCATTTCAGGTATATGCGTATGTACTGCAGTATGTATTTATGTATGTGTTTAAATGTGTGTGTGCGTACGCACGCACACATTTAAACACATACATAAATACATACTGCAGTACATACGCATATACCGGACATGCACATGCACGTGTGCACTTCGTATAATATAGTAATGCATATAATGGTTTGGCAGGAGATATTAAGTTAAAACGCTGCTCGTCATATACAACGAAAAAATAATAATTTATTGATACTGTAATTTTTTAACTTCAATAAACAAACTGCAAAGTGAATTATCAACATGATTTAAAGTAAAAGTTATTGTCATGCAGTAGAGGCTACACATGGAATGTAATGACTAACAGTTGTAGGTCTCTAGCAGCTTCTTTGAGAAATAATTATGATCTTTCAGCATATATAATGTGCTTGCTGCTCACAGCATATACTTGTATGTAGGTAGTGATATGAGATACATACTACTTTATCGTTTATAATGTACCATAATAATATTTGTTAAGTCATCATTTTGAGAGAGCCAACTAACTGGCAGATGTTTTCTGATTGTTATAGCCAAGATATTTTCAAATAAAAATGTCACAAACCTGTATTAACTACAGTTGGTGGATCAGCAAGTTCACAATCATTCAGTTTATCTGCATCACGTCTGTTCATCTCTTCTGTTACTCTCTTCTTCTGTCTGATCTTCTCAGTCACATGACCGTCTTTCAGCAGACGATGGACCTCAGCTTGTGTCTTCTCCAACCCATCTTTTTTCAGCATCAGCTTGTTGTAGAAATCTTCCACCTGATTGGTCACCTTGACTTTGTGGGTTGCAACTCTGTCAATCAGCTCTTGACTCTCATTGGTTATTATTTTTATCTAAAATATTGCTGCTGTGTGAACAAAACAATATGAATTCAAAAAAACAATTTAATTGTTTTATATGAATGCATTTTGACTTAATTACATTTTCAGCTTTGTTTCAAGCTCAGACTTCATATATGACAAACTTAGTTCAAAGAAAAGCTTTTTAGTTGCAGAAAATTTTAATTTAGTGAAAAATAATTATTTTAATATTTACACATGCCTTCCTGTCTGATTTGAAAATATTTAGCAAAAATGCAAAAACGTTCAATTTGAATTTTTACATTTCTGGATTAGTTTCTAACTGAGAGTTTATTGAGAAAAGTTTGCTTTGAGTTCACTGAAAATACTTTTGTATACAACCACAAAACTTTCATTTTAGTTTATTGACTAACAATGAATAGTTTCTTAGTTGTCACAAATGAATTCTGCATTCTAGTACATGTATGAAGCATTTATTCCTGTATTTTATAAGTGTTGCTGTCTAATTTTAGAATATAGTATCATGGTAATCAATTTTCAAGAACATATCAACATTATTTGTTATATATTAAAAAGATGCAGAGTATACTATTACAAATAATTTATTATCACTTTGTTTAGTAAGTCAAACTTGTGTGAAGTTGTATTTAGCTATTACGGATTTTAAAGACCTAATGAGAATATATATAAATACGCAAGATAGCGATATTAAATTCATTATACATTGTTAATGTTGACCTAATTTTTTTTTGAAGTTAAATCATTTGAGGATACGTACACTTTCAAAAAATTTGGTGTTTTAAAAATGCATCACAAAAAGAAACTATAACTAACCACTCACCATCTCATCTCTAACTGTCTCTATCTCTCTTATAACATCTGAACACTTCTGTTCTTGATCGTCAAGATCATTCCAAACTTTCTTGTCCAAACAACTTATCTTGGTAATCTTTTCAGCAATTACTTGCATCTGAGTAGAAAAGTAGGTGTTTACCTCTTCTTTCAGTGATGTGAGAGACTTAAAATCATGTCTCTCTTGATCTACAAAAAGAAATATAATGCTGAATGTAGTAATCAATCAGAAACTGAATGCCAAAATTTACATAGAAACAGCAAATAAAACCCATCACCCTATATATACTGCCTTTCCATTTTTAGTATTTTTGACATCATGTAAAACGTAAAAGGAAATTGTCTAGTATAAATTTCCATCACTCACTTGCAAACATCAAGTAATCGATTATTCATTTAAGTATAACTGTAAAATAAATTATTAAAGATCAGTTTGGCTAAAGGGCTTATTAAACCTTATTAAACCTTATTGTCAAATAGTCTTGTAAATCTACACAACTACTGCTGAGCTCATAGAAAGTTGGCACAAAATGACTGTTAAATCAAAAGATACACTGCATTGCTAACACAATTTGTTTTTAGCTAAAATACACACCTAATGTTCATCTACAGATCAGTAGATGACAAAAAATCTTGCAACTTTATTTTTATAATGATTTTATATTATTTAGATAAACTGCAAAAACTATAATATAGCAATTTTGTTAGTTTTATTAGGTGAAATTGTACTCTGTATTGCAACCATGAAGCAATACTTTCAATTTTACTTTTCGGTTATATATGTGAACACTATTTTACATACCTGTGCAGTCATAGCCATCAATCTCACACTCAAAGCAGATCAGTTTGTCACATTTCTTACAAGCTCTCACCAGAACCTCTTGATGATGTTCACATGTTGGTTTATTGTAGCTGGCAGGTGATCTCTTGTAGACATCAATGTCCACTACCTTGTGAAACTCACCATACATTGCTTTGTGTGCCTAAAATTAAAAACATATTTTGTTTGAATCTAACATAAATAGATAACTATATAACTCCAATATTTTTATTTGAAGCAGTATCCAAAAGTTTGAAAATAAAACAATGTAAAAGAAAGTTGAGACACACTTGCACATGCAAATACACATATACATATACTTGCACTCACACACAAATGTCTCCACATACATGCCTTTGGGCATTTGTATGTCTGCATGAGTGTGTGTGCATGTGTGTGTGCATGTGTGTGTGCATGTGTGTAGCAATCGTGTATAATTCATATACTAGGTGTGGGTGTGTGTGTGTAAGTGTTCAACCGTGTAAGTGTGTATGTGTGTGTGCATATGTATGTGTATGTGTGTGTGAACGTGTGTGTGCGCATGTGTGTGCGTGTGTGTGCATTTCGGGGCCCCTGTGTGCGCATTTGTGCGTGTGTATGCGTGTATGTGTGCGTGTGTGTGTACATGTGTATAGCTTTGGAGTGTAACATCTAAGAAATTTACTATAAATTTGCGCGTGCATCATTTTACCTGTTGATGTTAAAAACAAAACAGATATTTACAAGTAACACAATACTGTACTGATTCCTGGCCTTGGAATTTGGAGATGCAGTGGTTGAGGTATAACATACCTGTTGATGTTGAGTACAGAACATAACTTCACACTTTACACAGTAACATGTAGCTATTTGACCTTGACATCCATGAGCTGTACAGTACAGAGTACTAGATTGACCAGTTGCTATGGCAACCTTAGGTAATTCTTCAAACTTCAGTGAGCCATACACTTGTCTGTAATAATTTCATTATAGCCCATGATGCTTCCAGTATAACATACAACATGACATTCAATATGTGAACAATTTCAAAAATAATATACAAACGACTCCTAGGCTGGATTTGAATACATGACCACCATCAGCAATAAAATTATAGAAATTATTGCTATCAGCAGGGCTTTAAAAATGAATTTTTTTTTTTTAATAACAATAAATATGAAAAGCATTATAAAACCACCATTATTGGTATAGCTTTTACTGCATTACATGTTTTGAGATGACACTGCATATAACTATTATTACTCAAGATGAGCTTGCAAAGTATCTAGCACATCTACAATAGCTTCAGAAGGCTTTAGAAAATATAAAATAATTGTTTGGACAAACTTAGGAAATATCATTCTAGTATACGTTGAATAGTTTCTACTCACCCACAAGCAGGGCATGTCACAGTTCTATGTTTGCTGTAATGTCCTTGAATACAACTCAAACAGAATACATGCTGACAAGGCAGCTCTCTTGGATCTCTCATGTCATCTCTCTTAGAGACACAATAACCACATTCATACCATTCAGGTAGTTGCTGGGCAGCCATCTTGAAATTTCAACGTGAATAAACTTTTATATTTTGTGGAAAATAATAATGGCAAAGCATACAGCTCATGTGAAGCACAGAGAAAATAGGAGACCATATAAAGAAAAAGAGAACACAGTATACTAAAATAGAATGACTTTTAAAGGAAGAACGAGAGTGGAGGAGAGAGAGAGAGAGAGAGAGAGAGAGAGAGGAGAGAGAGAGAGAGAGAGAGAGAGAGAGAGAGAGAGAGAGAGAGAGAGAGAGAGAGAGAGAGAGAGAGAGAGAGAGAGAGAGAGAGAGGAGAGAGAGAGAGAGAGAGAGAGAGAGAGAGAGAGAGAGGAGAGAGAGAGAGAGAGAGAGAGAGAGAGAGAGAGAGAGAGAGAGAGAGAGAGAGAGAGAGAGTGAGAGAGAGAGAGAGAGAGGAGGAGAGAGAGAGAGAGAGAGAGAGAGAGAGAGAGAGAGAGAGAGAGAGAGAGAGAGAGAGAGAGAGAGAGAGAGAGAGAGAGAGAGAGAGAGAGAGAGAGAGAGAGAGAGAGAGAGAGAGAGAGAGAGAGAGAGATGAACACCTAAGCACATGCTAGTACAAGCATACACAAAAGTACTGATTTCCAAGCATATATAAATTACGAAATAAACAATTATAGATACAGAAATAAATATCTCATAGAACAAACCAGCTCACCATATCTAACACCACACACAATGCTAAAATAGCCTATATACTATTGCAAGTTTTTAAAACAGAGCAAATTCTATTTACTGTGCTTGCTGAACTATAAAGTTTACACGTTTCTAGTAGCAAAAGTTTTTATTATAATGAATAAGCAACTAGAAAAACTCAACTGCCACTCTACTACTACTCTATCACACTATTTAGTATTTATTAATATGAAACAGAGTAAAGAAAATATGCTTTTACTCACTAGTAAATGTAGTAGCTAAAGTTAGACGTGGTTACACTGGAGCAGTAAGTGGTGAAGTGATACAGTGGTTAGTAGGTCAGTATATTAGAGTAGTAAGTAGTGAAGTAAGCAAAAGGCAGGGAGAGTGACAGGCAGTTTCGCTTCATTGATTCAATGGCATGTGCTCTGAGCATAACTATGTTAGTACCACTATAACAATATGAGTATAGATTACAAAAGAATTATAGGGGATTCCCCCAGGCTGAACATACATTGAAACTGATTTGTATTTTACATCAACATCAAAAACAGGAAAATTACTACTATTAGTATACTATTCTATGAATGTAATTAAACTTTAAACCAATGTGATGATTGAGATACTGATCTACACTGCATATGAATAATTGATTAGTTTTAAATTTCCAGCTTTTCATATTCAAAAACAGTGCAGCACTATTTATCAGTATTTTTATACCAAAACAGAAAATAATAACATATAATATAGCAAATGTATGTTACCTACGCTATCCATATCATAAAACAGTCATGACACACAATTCAGTGCAGGGAAATTATGTGAGAAAGTTAGTAAATAGAGAAATGAATCATGACATTTACCAGCACGTGACTGCAATAATTATGAGTAACTATAGTACAGGTTCAACTCAGAGAGAATGAGCATGGAATATCTCTGTAGAGTCTAAGATGACCATTGTTATATCATCAAAAAGCATTACTTTTTCTATGGACACACAATAATACCTAAAAACATTGAATCTAGTTGTTGGATCTCAGATCACATGTAAGCCAATACATCCTAATTCACATGCAATCCATCAAAATGGATATCATTCTAGAAAAGGCAACAAAGCACATCGAAGTACAATATGGCAGAAAGAACTATCAAATAATTAGCAACCTAGCTACATGTTTACATTTTATTACAATGAGCATATACAAAATATGGGCCAGAAACAAAAACTATTTGCTAAAACTTGTTTGTAGCTCTAACTTATCGCCAAGGTAAAGATATAGCAGAATGAAGTGGCCTTTACAAACCTTTCAATTAGTGATGTAGTATGTAGTGTTTGGTTATACTAGAGTAATAAGTAGTGAAGTAATACAGTAGTTAGTAGGTCAGTATACTAAAGTAG
The DNA here is from genome assembly GCA_964035545.1 of Bugula neritina. Classification (NCBI taxonomy): domain Eukaryota; kingdom Metazoa; phylum Bryozoa; class Gymnolaemata; order Cheilostomatida; family Bugulidae; genus Bugula; species Bugula neritina. The sequence continues at coordinate 6,802,754 of OZ037772.1, read as the reverse complement.
TAAGCAGTTAAGTGAGCAAAGGGCAGGGGGAGTCACAGGCAGTTTCATTCCAGCAGTTTCATAGCCTTTGCTCATTTGCAACCCATATATTATATATATATAGACTACACAGTCAGCCATTGATATTTAAAAAAACATGGTTTCTGCTCACCTTTGTATGCGATAATTCAGTAGCTATAGTAGATGGTTGAACTGAAGCAGCAATAAGTAGTGAAGGGAGGCAGTAGTTAGTAGGTCAGTATGCTAGGGCAGTAAGTAGTTGAGTGAGCAAAGGGCAGGGGGAGTAACAGGCAGTTTCATTTTACTGATTCAATAGCATGTGCTCTGAGCATAACTACATTAGTTGCACTACAATATGAGAATAGATTACAAAATAACTATAGGGGATTCCGCAGCCTAGACAGCCATTGAAACTGATTTGCAAGTTGATAATATTCAGCATCCACAAAAAGGAGAATTACTACTATTAGCATAATATTCTATGAACGTAAATAAACCTTAAACTAATGTAATGATTGAGATGCTGATCCACAGTGCAAATAAATAATTGATTAGTTTTGAATTCACAGGTTTCCATGTTCAAAAACGGTGCACGGTTAATTTGTATTTTATACCAAAACAGACAATAATTCACCATATCATACAGCAAATCCATGTTTCATATGCTATCCATATTATAAAGCATTCATGACACACAATGCAGTGCAAGAAAGTTGGGTAAAAGAGCTTACAAATAGAGAAATGAATAATGACGTTTGCCAGCAAATGACTGCGATAATTATGTGTATAATTACAGTAAAGGTTTAAGTCAGCGAGACTGAGCGTGAAATATCACCAGGGGGATAATATTTATGCAATTTCTAAAAGCGCATTATTTTTTATGGACATTCAATATAACCTAAAAATATCCATCTGTATAACTACTGATTGAAGCTAGTTGCTGAATCTTAGATCACAGCTACGTCAGTACATGCTAATTCACAATCTATCAAAATGAATTTGATCCTAAAAAACCAACGAAACACATTGAGTTACAATAAGAAAAAAATAACTTTTTTATCAAATATATAGCACCCTACATGGTTATGCTTTAATACAACGAGCATGCAAAATATGTACCAGCAACAAAAAAAAATTTCTACAATGTTTTTCTAGCTCTAACAAATATATAGCAGACTAAATTGGTCTTTACTCACCTTTTCATTTAGTGCTGTAGTAGGTAGAGTGTAGTTATACTAGCAGAGTAGTGTGTAGAGCTGTAAACAAAATGAAGTTTCATTTCATTCTACCAATCATTTTATATAGCCATTGCATATTGCATAATGTGATCAAAGCTCAATTCATCATAATGTTAAAATAGGTCATATTTGTATATATACAGAAACTGCAACACTGTTGACCTTACAACGTAATAGGAGTGTAAAAGGTCATGTTTTTGGAACACTGATTTTTATCATCTATAAACAAATTCCCAGACCTTACAATTACACTTGTGTCATGTGCGATAAACAAAATACATACTAACCAGTGAAAATTATATCTATACTGTACATCCTTCTTATTGTAATCTCTGGAATATAATATGCCTATACTCCTGGGTTGTACCAATTATTATTTCTCTAACATATTAACTAAGTTGGTGTCAGTTCATTTGTGAAACTGGGTGAGAGGCTCTCTCAAGCAGTTATGTAGTATATACTGTTATATGTTAAGTACTTTGATTACTTGCATTAGTTTCCAAGTGCTTATACATTCTCTATCAGAGACAAACTGCCATAATGTATGGTTGGTACGGCCCTGCTGACATAAAAGTCAGAGTCGATTGTTCTATATATTTCAAAACTACATGTACACTAGACTAGCAATACTATAAAAATTTCACACCTTTTTAGAATATGTTAGAAGGATTGTGGTACCTCATGTAATGTAATGTCTACATCTTCCTCTCTCTATAATAACACAATTGTAGTCAAACTGCTATCAAACTTTTTACTGGTTTATTTATGTAAACTCAAGTTTTTGCATGGTTTACATAGTCTGGCTGCAAACTAACATCTCATGCACCTTTGTTGAATGATTCTGGACTCTCTTCTCTATAACTAGCCTACTACACATGACAGCTTCACTGTTTTTTTTCTAAAATATAGAGATGCTGATATGATATGACAACATCTTGGCAAATTTCCAACAATTGCAACCTGATTCAAACGTCACATGCATCTGTCAAACAGAAAAATATACTCATCACAACTAGAAAGGCAGCTGCCTATTTGCATACAATAAGGAACTACTGAAAAGAGCTGGTGAATTGAGTTATCAGGTTACCACCACAACCACGACGCAGTTATCTAGTGCTGCACTACAATGTCATATCACAAGCACCTAATGTAAATTATAACAGGTTTCTACTTTGAAATTATTAGGGTTATGCTTTAAGGTTCTATGATATATTTACATACAATAGATATAAAGTTTTAATCCAGTTAGAAAATAAAATGAATAGTTTATAACATAATTCAAATCCAAAGCAATAATAATTTTGTGACTGATATGGTAACACATAATTATAAACATAGATTTTTCTTTATTTGTATTTATATACAACAACTGAACAATTTATGCTAACTCCAGTGCATTTTATAGCAAATTATATGCATATCAACTATGAAGTTATAGCTAGTAGTTCAAAAGCATGAAGCTTTAAAGTGTGTCTACAGTTCATTAAATAATTGATAATAGTTTCACATCAAAGATGCCAGTGATGTTTACATTAGGAAATTTGATCTCAACATCTTATGTGTCATACATGCACTCATTGGGGTGTTTCCTCTTGTATTCTTGCAGAAACAAAAACAAAATGTACAATTCAAGTGCTATATCATATACATGTAGATAGTATGTATAGTTACTATAGAGCAGCAAGTATTAAAACTATACAGTTTTTTCTCCTAGGTTTTATACTACAGTATAGTAAGTAGTTATGCAGTAGTTGGGATGTAGTTATAATAGAGTATAGCAAGTATATCGATGTGATGCTGTAGTTAGTATGGTATGTAGTCATACTAGAGCATTGAGTGGAGCAATAAAGGAAAGGAAGTTTCACTTCATTAGTATTTTATCGTGTGCGAGCCTTTTTACTCTGTAGTAACATCACAATAAAAACACTCTGTTATTAAAGTAGGGTCTAACATGTATATATAGAAAATACACCACGGTTGACCTTAGGAGTGTAGAAGGTCACATTTTTCAAACACTGCTTTCTATTATCTATACACAATTTCACATACATTAGTTACACTGGTTTCATACGTACAAAGGACTAAATTTATATTAACTATAGTCACCGGTTTGTCTACATCCCTCTTAGTGTATTCACCTTCTGGGTTGTATAACCAATGACTATATTGTTTCTATAGCTGACAACTCAATTTATTTGTTGTCAGTACATTATTAAAAGTGAGTGGGAAGTTGCTATAATATAATTCATATACTGATATAAATATCAAATATTTGGATCACACGTTTTAGAGTTCAGACTTCTGTAGGTTTGAATCATATTCTCCTTATGAATAATGCTTTATAAGCCAGAATGTAGTGTGTCCAGTATTTAGAATTATGTTTATACAGCTTCTATCAGGGACAAATTACATGCTGCTATGCAGAAATGGCATATTTCAAGTATATAGTAGTCACAGCCAATCATGGTTAAAAACTAGATTCCAAGACATTAATGTTAGAATCTTCACAGCTCCTTATACTTCAATTTTTTGAAATTATATTAAAGTTTATCTAATGCCTCCAAATTAATTTCTTTACAGTAATAATATTTCTAACCAAAATGCTGTTCATTTTTACAACAATTTATTTTTGTGAATTTTATAGATGCTCGTATGATTTATGTAGTCTGGCTGTAAAACTGAACCCTATATAGTGACTGTTAACTGATACTTGACTTTCTTATCTGCTAGTTGACTTCATGTGGTGAGCTGTGTATAGCTTCACTGCTTCTTCTATACATATGGTCATAGAATACGTGACAATATATTGGCAAATTTCCAACAACTCAAATCTGATTCAAAAGGTTAAATGCATTTGCTAGTTAAATTAGTAACCACCACTATTAACACCATCACCACTGCCACTGCCACCACCACCACCACCAATGCAACCAATTGAATCAATGCAACTACCAGCTATAATATAAAATGATGTACTGCACTATTATAGCACAAGCACTCATGACAAATGCTGCAAAGCATGTTTTATTACAGTAATGTGGCTGTATTTTATATGTGCTAAGATTGAGCAAAGTTGAAAGCAAACTGTATATATTATATAACAGATGTCATTATAGCTACATTTAAAGGTTAATTATTAACATGCAAGCCTTCATAATTTATAATGAATTGAAATGAGGACACACATATCTATGCAAAAACTGAATAGTTTATACCATATTCAGGGCTTTTTGGGCAGCATATGCTTTATATAATTTATGAAGGTTGCCAGGTAGGTGTGAAACTCCCAAGTATGTCTATAGTTTATCACTATAACAATATATGCTCACATGAATTCCCTTATTAGTTAAATCAACAATAATTATGCTGGAGGCCTTTAAGCATTATATAGGGCATATTCATTTCTACTTCCAGATACATAAAAATATCATTTACATTCCGAGTTTTTCAATATTATAGTAAAATAGAAAAAAAAAGTATTTATTATATAAATTATAGATATTATGCAGCCCATCCCACAGTTATTGTCATATGATGTGAGATAATATATACACCTAATACATACGAAGTTTTCATAATCAAACAAAGCACTACATGTTACATTTTGCTTTGTTTTTAGAATGTGATTAATAGAATGAGGAATTTTTAACAGATAGAAAATAACTAATGAAAACGTTTTTTTTAATTAGAATATTATGAAAAACTAATTGTATCCAGCAGTTGATTAGGTAGGTATTACTATTATGCATATGAAGCCAATGATTGGTAAAAAATATTGGTAAAAATTTAAAATCTAAAACAATCACGCACATGAAACAACAATATTGTGTAGCAGAAAGCTAGAAATATTTTTTGTAAAATGAAGTATTCAGTGTCAGAAGAGCATAAATTAGGCATTAGAAAAAAAATGTTATTAAAAGGATGCCACATTTCTGCTACAACAGTTTGTTCTATGAATTTCCAGCTGGTAGCAGGTAAAAACCCACTAACTTCAACAGCTGTTACTCTCACATATCTACCATACATTCTAGTATGACATGTAACCAGAAATATATGCAGGTGGTTGTCGAGGAAGGTAGTCACAGATCTCATCTTCTGGTGGATCATTAAAATTACCATCAATTTAACTCATTGTGACACGCGCACATGCGCACACACACGCACGCACACACAATTTATATACAGCTTTTGTAATTATACAGTAAACAAGGGTACATTGAAAATATTTTTATGTAAAAATTATTTGAGTACTGTGGATTATTAGAGCCATTTACTGAAATAATATTAAACTTACTGTATTTATCTGTCCCTGCATGCTTAGATTATTTGTTTCTGTTGTGCCGTTATCACCTAGTTCAATTAGTTTAACTTTTCTATGATGTTGGGTAAGTCAAATTGACTTTGAGCATTGGAATGCAAAACCACAGAGATCAAAATGCATACATAAAAGTGTTTTTTTCCTATTTGCCTAAATGAAGTATCACAGAACAAAACTGTGCTCTTTAGAGAATGATGATACACAGAGAGAAATATTAGTGTTAGAGTGAACATAAGCTGACAACTAAAACCTCTCGTTTTTTGGATCCCTAAATTGACCAGCAGTGAATAGAAATTAGTGTCAGGTACTGTTCACAGTGAATAGTATGTTAGATCAATGTTGATATAAAGAGTTGTGAAGTTGATTCTTTGTATTTATCACAATGAGCCAAATTATGTTCAATGGTGATCTTATATATTTTCAATGGTGATCTTATATATGTTCAATGGTGATCTTATTTATGCTCAATAGTGATATTATATATGTTTAATGATGATCTTATTTCTGTTCAATGATGATCTTAGATATGCTCAATGCTGAACTAAGTTATATTCAAAGCTGAACTTATAAATGTTCCATGCCGCTCTAATTTTCGTTGGAAATAAGCTTCTGCAAAAATTATTACTGATCACTCTGAACTAACTTGTCATAACTTCTAACCAGTATGAGAGTATAGTAATGTGGATTTTATTGTATATGATAGTTGAATATAAGAAATGCAACAAAAAATAACTTCTAAAGATTAAAATAAGAAAAAAAACATGAAAATAAACATTTGCAGAATTTTTCTACGACTGTAAATTAAGTTAACTTTTTTCAATATTAGCAGAACCTGCTAAGACCATCGTGTGTGTCATTACATTCTTGCTCTGTAGTGTAGCGATAACCAAGCAGTTGTGGTAGTAACCCAAGTACGGGAGGGGGGAGGGGGAAGTTTTATAACTAATTCCAGCAGTTAGTAAAGTGTGGTAGTACTCCGAGAGGAGTTGAGTGGCCAGGGAAGCCTGAAGAAGTAATATAAAAAGGGCAGCTGGGTTCTTGAGAAGTGGGTGAGGTGTAGTGTCGAGAGCACCCAGTGAAGCTTGTAATGTAGTGGTGAGTGCGTCTGCTTGCAGGCTAAAAGTCTCGGCATGATTCGAAGTTCTGTGGCGGTCAAATTCTTTTTTGTGCTCTTATTCAGCATCTTTAAGTGCATGTTGTTGAAAAATGTTATGGGATCTACAACAAAAGATAAAAGTTGTTTAAAATTAAAACTCGTATTAGCATGAACAGTAAAAATGCGTTAAGATATACAATCACAAGCAACGTAAATAAATTAAGTTCAACTTTGTAGAAGCTGAAGTCTAAGGCCAAAACTAATAGTATCTACAACGCTAGCTATAAATCTCAGCATAATTTCAGTGTCATCATACCAATTGCTTGACACTGAATAACTGTACAGGCTTTGGCAAACTTATGATCATTATGTTGCGTAGTGTTTGGGTCAGTTTGAGCTTATCAAAATTTAGTAGCAATTTTGGCCATCATTTTATTTTACTTCTTTTTTAATTACAAATGCAAGAGCTGTTGGGCATAATTAGTTTAGTTAAAAAAAGCTTCTCTGCATCAAAAATATCTCAAAATGTCAGAGAACCACTATTTAAGCTAAAGTCAGCGTTTTATATAGACCCCTCATATTAAGATAACAGATAAATTTCAGTAGGCTATGTCTATAAATTGAACAACAAATAACGTACTACCAAGAAAAATATTGCTACATGTTTTTATATTTAGTTGTGCTGTGCAAAGATAAATAAAAGAATAAACTGGTGGTATGTAAGGTAATAAATTTCTTTTTGTATTTATCAACTTTGCCAACTCACTACTAATTTTGGCATTTTGGTACTTAGCTAAAAAAGTATAAAACAAGAAGCTAACTTGGCAGCTGCTTAAGGCCGATAACTACTTTAAGGCTGCTAAACTGCATTATTAACAATACTTCTACAATCGGGGAGATTCAAATTAGTGAACTGAGCACAAGTTGCTAAAAGGTGAAGTGGAAATAAACGCTAATAGATGGTTACAGGAAAACTTGTATCAAATTGATGTAGGAATAGAGTAGTTTGGGAATTATCAGTCAATGTGGTCCATATAAGTTATAGTTGCACCAAATCAAGTATCTGTCTACAGCAATAGTCATACTGTCATTGTGATATCAAATGACAATGTAAGCAAATGATTGAGCTTACCCTTTGCTGCAATGACAACTTCAGTTCTAAGCTCTGAAAGAAAGTGTTCATCTTCTATCTTTAAGAGGTAACTGCAATCTTTACCCATGTGATTAAACGATTCAATGTCTTCATGTTGTGAGGTTGTGTGGAAGCACAAATTCACTGAATCTCAAAGCACAACCTCATAGTCTGAACTTCTGGTGTTCACTATGCCGGCAGAATATTTCTTCTGTCAATAGACCTGACTGAAAACTATGTGCTGTTATGTAATAACCTTTGCTATGCTCTGTCACTGCTTGGTAAGCCAGGTTCTCGCCATTGAATTACAACTTAAATATTTCTGTACTATAGCTCTGTTATGCAACATTTTCTTTTGTTCCACCAAATAGCTTACACAACTTAGTTAGGCTTTTGAAGTGGTTTGCCTGATCCGACTATTCAGTGGCTTGTTTCATTGTTAATTTTAGGCTTCTTGTTTGAAACACATTTGCTAATAACTGAGTGTGTTGGAGTTTAACGGTGCATCTCCCTGATCTCTCTTTTACCCACATTTTAAATTAGTTGGCTTTCCTTTCCATTAATAGAATTGACTAGTGAAGCCTAAACTGCCCATGCAAGATATATGTGCAGTTGGAATTTTTTTGTTAATAAATTCAACTGCAGCCTTAGTTTGTGATAAACAGGGTGTGGCGATGTTTAATATCAGTCTGGTAACAAGTTATTTGAAAATATTTTAAATTTATTCAAATATACATGTACATATATTTCAACAGTATTCAAATAAATTGCACGTAAAATGTATAAATGGCATCTAACTGGGAAGTACTATTTAAATTGACCCAAATGCAGGGTTCAACTTGAGTGTGCACTCTATCCTAGCTTCCTATAAAGCTTTGCGACCATAGTTAGTGCACATGTGAAGGAATAATGTTGTTAGGTGAACAACTGCTAATGGTTCCATAATTCTTATGTAAATAAAATTTTGTTTAAACATATTTAGTTGTAGCATTGATCTCACTTTCTGCTCCCATCAACCACTGGTTAGCCTCATTCAGATCTAGTGATGATGGTTACATAATAATGGTGAAAAGTAGTGGTGACTGAACAACTAAGTGGTTTCAGAGCTACAACCAAATATTGTTCAGCTTACACTAATCTGATGAATTTTCAATTTTATCAAAATAAGTGCAGGTATAACAACTATTTGAGGTGTGGTGCAGGCTATAACGACAATAAAAGGCTCTGCGAACAACTTTAGTGCACGCCCTGCACTAATATTTCTCTCTGTGTATAGTTACCAAGCAAAAGGCTACAAAAATTGAAAAAGTAATTGGTATATAGAATCCAGTAGCTTTATTCCAATAATTTGAAATGCAACAAAAATAATTAATCTTTATTGAATTAAATCATTTCTAAAATTAACAGGCTACATGATCAGTTGTAAATACTATAACAATTTAGTTATCTGCAATTGGAAAACATAAAATTTTCAAGATTTTTCAACATGATGCAACCAGCATTCTATGTTGAAAGTCGTCACCAAACAGACTATAAGGAGTTTATTATGATGCTGTGTTTTTTGCACTATTCAAAAAGCCTATCCTGTGCCTCCATTTGTGATTAAGCACTGTGTTGAGCATACAATTACAACTTAACACAATAAAGTATTAAAAATTTACATGCACATTCTATGGTAAATTACTGAGACATTTATTAAATATGGCACGTTTTCTAAAAATTATATATTAACATATATGCTTCAGCATTGTTAATATATTATATAAAAATCAACTGCTTTGTTCTAAAGTGTAATCACACTTTGAAATAATCGAATATGATTGTAATTGTTGAATTTTGTTTGTCAGCCAATTTTGGTTCTGTTTTGTTTAATCTATTTTAAACAGACGCAGCATATTTTCATCCCAACAAGATACAGCTAATATGTCATCTTTCATACTGATGGCTCCTACTGACTTTGGTACTTTGTCATGAACCAGTTTTGTGAGCAGGTCACCTACATAATTATATTATTAAGTTTGTTTTCGGTTGTTGCAAAATGTCATACTTTAAATAATAAAAAGCGGTCAAAGAGTAAGCCATATACAGTAAATGCAACATCTAGAATTACACAGTTTTAGGAGATATGATAGATTTAAGACACATGGTTTAAATATCCTCTCAAAAATATCTATATTAAAATAATTATACAGAATAATTTTAAAACACAACATAGTATCATAGGTTATTGTGAATTTTATGGGCAAGATTGGAAACTTTGTGTGAATCTGATTACTATGTAAATAAAAATATATATTATATGCTTCATGAGAAAAATAAGAAAAAAAAATGATCGCATAAATAATCCACTTAATTGCGTGGTATAGAATTGATAGTCTATATATAATATGTATATACAAATGAGTGAGTGAATACAGGGGTGGTATGCAGAAAGTATGAATAAGTATTTTAATGCACCTTCAATCATTTACATATGAGTATAAATAAAAAAACTAGTTTTCAAAGCAAATTCTTACCCATTGGAGAGATAACATAGCCTGTTTGTAAGTTGTCTGCAAAAACATAGATGAGACCATTAGAATCTGTACAGACACTATATCCATCTGTTACACCATCACATGTCCAGACTGTAGTCAGCTTCCCATTCTCTATTTTGTACTTTACCAATTTACCTCTACCAACTCCTAACAGATGACTATCTGGTAGAAAGTGTAGACCAACTAGATACACATCAGGATGAATAGTCTCTGTCTGTTTAGTGATGAAGTCATAGATGATCAGCTGTTTAGTATCTGGATGAGTCACCACAACATATCTGTCGGAGACTGCCATTACTGCAGCACCATTACCTGTTCTATCAAACTGAAACAGTTGTTTTCTCTTCGTGATCTCACCAGTTAAACACATATCCACCTTAGATATGTCACCTTCTCTGTGTAGGATGAAGACATTCTGAGGGGTTTCAATCACTTCTGATACTTGCTTCTCACTTGTACTGTATTCACTCAGCTCATTACCAACTGTACTCAGTAACTGTATTCCATCAGTAGTACCTATGAGTATGTCACCATCTTGTCTGTGATTGGCTGAGTAACATGACCCATCTATCTTATGTTCAGATATGAATCTCAGTGAAGAAGGAACTGTTACTAGGCTTACATTAAGCAGTCTGCCTTTTCCTTTACCTGTAAGATGTAGAGAAGTAAACTTTCATGCAAGAACATTGTTTATTTGACTTTAGGTGCTGAAATGCATCAACCGGGTAGAAGTTTTAATAAAACTGCTTGAAGTTATTTTTATGTAGCCTCGAGTTGCTTAATTTATTGTCATTCTGACTGCTTTTTGAGTATATAAATCGAACACGTGGTTCTTTGTTTGCAGCAGTATGCAAAGAGCTCCAGAAATCACCACCATTCTAACTTATATACTTTAAGCTGTGTCTGCATAACTCTACTAATTACAGTAGTTAAAATAACATATTGTAGGCTATAAACTCATATTTACTTAGAGAATAAGCAAAACTTCTTGCTATATGATAGAGTCGTTTGAGTCGATACTAAAAGGACATAGAGCTTGTTATTTGAATGCTATTACCACTCAAAAATGTGCAGCTATAAAGTTATGATAGGTTCAATATAATAATTAAAAACATAAGTAGCTAATTTCACATTAGCAAGGTTAAAAAATTATAGTAGGTTCTGTAATGGGCTAGGAAATATGAATTCTAATATTATAATCAGGCAGAAATATTATCTTTTTATTATCACTTTAAACACTCAGTGGTTATGGTATCAGCATACTCTTATCACAGAGTTTTTGCATAGTTGGTGGATTTTGAACCAAACATTCTACCATAGAAGAGGTTAGTCTAGTATAATATAATATACACAGTTTTTGACAAAAGATATAGTAAACTGAAGCATATAGACATACTAAATTATTATACAGTACAATGAGACTATATCTATAATTTATATTTGTATAAAAATAATTATTATAAAATAAATATACTGTATCTCATGTTTTAGAAATGCCCTTTGCAAGTGTCATGTTCTTCTTAAAAACTTTTAGTCAAAGGCTGTACATGGATTGTTGTTTTTACAAACAGTTGTAAGTTTATAACAGCAGCTGACATATAAATACCTAATTCTTTTTACCAGAATGAATAAAATTTGACTAACTGCTTCAAACCACCAGGCAACATTCAATTCTAGTTAGTTGCATATATAATGCTTTACTTATATTCATGTATGATCGGTTTTTTTCTACTGATTTACTGCCTGAACCCATCAACTGAATAATAATTTATGCAGAGTTCAGTTGATATTAATGCCAATTGAAAACATCACAAACCTGTGTCTATTAAGGTTGGTGGATCAGTAAGTTCACAGTCAGCCGGTCGTTCTGCGTCATGCTTTCCCATTTCTTCTGCTATTCTCTTCTTCTGTCTGATCTTCTCAGTCACATGACCATCTTTCAGCAGACGATGTACCTCAGCTTGTGTCTTCTCCAACCCATCTTTCTTCAGCATCAGCTTGTTGTAGAAATCTTCCACCTGATTGGTCACCTTAACTTTGTGGTTTGTAACTCTGTCAATCATGCAGCTCTTGACTCTCATTGGTTATTCTTTGTATCTACAAATATATAGGTTGCTTGAATAGATGAGTTACAAAATGAAGCACTTTTTAGGTCAACTAACAGGATGTCATGCCATATATTTAAACCTTATTTATATGAGATATGAAAGCATTTATTAGGAAAATGTTAGTTAACCTTTTAATTCCAGCCAATTTTGGGAAAAAATTATGAATTCGAATGTCTCTACCTCACTGTCTGATTTCAAAAGTTGCTGGTAAAAATTCAATAAATGGTAATATGACAGCTACTAACTGAACTTTGCAGTTCAAAATAATTTTGTGAAACTAAGAAAAGAGTTTGATTATAGAGGTGAAAAAATTGGACTTTTAATATACTAGCTCATAAAATCTCTGTTAGTAGCTTATATAAGATTGACTTACTCTATAAGTACTTACCACTGTCTAGTTTTTATAATTACAATAACTGCTATAACAGTGACATATTACAGCAATTTTCTATCAAAACATTTAAAGATACTATCACATAGGCCTTTTTATAACCACCTTATTTCAACCTTTAAGTCGAGTTGCATAACCATTAAAATTATTTTAAGAAGTAAACCAGTTGCCTACTAAATTATTAGTATATTTTTGATGATGTACTTCTAAAATTCACCTAAACATGTGTATAAAATACTGTTTTCTTTGGGTAGAGACATGATAAACCATTTTATAAATTCAATTACCAAATAAATACAGAGAAGTTGTGAAAAACTCACCATCGCATCTCTAACTGTCTCTATCTCTCTTACAACATCTGAACATTTCTGTTCTTGAACGTCAAGATCATTCTGCACCTTCTTGTCCAAAGAACTTATCTTGGTAATCTTTTCAACAATTACCTTCAGCTGAGCGGAAAAGTAGGTGTTCATCTCTTCTTTCAGTGATGTGAGAGATTTAAAATCATGTTTTTCTTGATCTACGTATAGAAAAGATTATTTGTGAAATGCATTATTTGATTGTATCTGCAACTGCATGGAAGCTTAAATTTTCATATACATAATGCACTGTATAAAGCCCATGACCACAATGTGTTTGGATGCTTGGCTTTTTTACAGCCCAAAACATCTATTAGAGCAGTATAACATATATTACACATTCCCATGCAGAAATCAAATGAATGATCAAATAATTAAGCAAGTAAATCACGTTACGTAAATTATAAAAGGGAAGTTTGGCTACAAGCCTTATGCACCTCATCATTAGTATTTTGTCAATTACTTAGATAAGTAGTATTATAAATGCAACGCACAAAATAAATGATCGTATAGGAACTTTGCATGAAATTACTGTTTAATCAAAAGATAAGCTGTATTAATTTTTCCTTTGTCGTTAGCTGAGCACATGTAATATTCATCTAGCAACAATTAAAAGGTGGAAAAATCCAACAACATAAACTTTAGAACTATGTTAGCTTCTTTAAAGAAACCACAATAAAGTCAAGTATGATTTTATTTGTTTTACTAAGTGAAATTAACTTGTATTGCTGCCAGCAAAACTTTGCATTAACTTTACTTGTTGGCTTAAAGTAGAAATTTTGCTACATACCTGTGCAGTCATAGCCATCAATCTCACACTCAAAGCAGATCAGTTTATCACATTTCTTGCAAGCTCTCACTAGAGCCTCTTGATGATTTTTACATGTTGGTTTATTGTAGCTGGCAGGTGATCTCTTGTAGACATCAATGTCCACTACCTTGTGAAAGTCATCAAGGAATGTCTCATGTACCTAAAGTGTAAGATAAGATTTTTTGAAGTGATTTTAGTAGAGCTGTTGAAAAAGCAGAAGCAGTTTTTAAAAATGTTTGTCCTATTTCATCTGCTGTAATCTTTCAGACTTCAAGTTTTAACATGGCCGTTCAACATTGTTGCAAAAGTATAAACATAACTTCAAATCTTAGATTAAAATGCACTATAAATTATACTTTTCAAATGCTATTTCCTCTCTGCCCTATATATAAAATGGGATGAAAAAAGAATATTATTTTACCTGCTGATGTTGCAAACAGAACCTGTATTTACATGTCACACAGTAACACACTGCTATTTGACCTTGGCATTCACGAGCTGTACAGAACAGAGTATCAGAATTACCAGGTGCTATGGCAACCTTTGGTAAACCTTCAAACTCCAGTGAGTCATACACTTCTCTGAAATTGATTAGTGTGGAGATTTTGAAAGCAAAATCGGGTATATAAATTTAGCTAGCCTGTATTATATGCAAATTAATTTTGCTATGTCACATAGAGGAAAGAAATGTTTTCTGTTTTTGGTAGCATACGAATCACAACTTTGGATACAATAGAAAATTTTGGCATGTGTGTACAAATATACTTTTTATTTTTAGTCTTTAAAATTTTAGTTTTGAGTAGAACATTGATATTATTAAACATCTAAATTCATAGAAGATGTAGCCTTTCGCAAAGTAGCTCAAAGTCAACACAGCTTGCAAGAACAACTAAAACTCTTTTGATAATAGTGTAATTATAGATAGGTATTTTAGAGACATAATCTTATATATCAGTGGTTCCCAACCTGGGGGAATTTTCCCCCTAGAGAGAATTTGGACATTTTATGAGGGAGAAACGTGGACTTTGAAAACTTCAGAAAATTTTTTGAAGGCTTGCATGTTACATGTATATGTATATCTATAAATTTTCCTCTTAGTACATCTGTTTAACCAAACGATATTTTGCAATTTCAGTTTGCTTCTACATGATTGTGTTTATTAATTACTCAACCCTAACTGTTTCCTGTGATATTTCAAATGAAGGTTAAAAAAACTGCCAAAACCAACAGGCCGATTTTTGGCAGCCATGCATGCGAATCAATCTCTATGAACTGTATATATTAAAACATGCATGACTAGTGAATGTAATTCGTCACACTAACTAATTTAAACCTCAAAATGCAGGAGTGCAATCATCATGTCATCGCTTTTCATAATAGCAGCAATGTTTTTAAAGTTCCTCCCCACATTCAATGAACTTTCTTAAGGGAAGAACCTGTTCCATTTTTACGTAAAAATGGCACCGGTAAAATTTGCACACTGGTGTTATATCTTCCCAAACCCAAACCTCCAAACCCCATCCTGAACGCCTAACCTCCAACTTAAATCTTCAATCTTAAATATATTGAGAATGTGCAATTTCTACAAAAATGTTTCATTTATTTGTGCCATTATTATCATTTTGATCTGTGCTATTCTTACTGGACACCACCTGTTCCAGATCATTTTTTCAAAAAATGTTCTAGGTATATATCTCTTTGAACTTTTAATTATGTTTTAGCAGCATTTCTCTTAGCTACCTTCTAAAAAGAAAAAGCTAGTTTATTAAGCTGTCATGTGACCTATTGCAACACTTTGTTGAAAGGTTTTCAGAGAAATTACCTAAGGATTTCATTGAGTTGGCTAACAATTCAGCAATGAAGAGTGATTTGAAACTTCTCCAATTTATGTAGTTTAGGTAGTGTCCAGTAGAAATGGCACAGATAATAATGGCACAAATAGAAAAATAGGTAAAATGGCACATGTTTTCAATAATGGGTGAGAGTTTAGAGCTTGAAGGTGGGGTTTGAGATGAGGATTTTGAATTTCTATTTTGGGTTTCGGGGTTTAAGATAGGGGTGGAGTTTAGAGTTCAACGGTTGGCAACATGGGGTAGAGGGTTTGAGATTTAAGTTTGAAAAAATTTAACATCATGCAGTGTGCCATTTTTGACTACGCTTTCATTTGTTTCATTAATACCTGCGTGCCACTTTCGCACGCACCATTTTTACCTAAAACCAATTTGGGTTTCGACAAGCAAACTCTTCTCAAACATAACTGCAACAAAGCAGAGTTTTGGTGCCATTCAGCACCACCTATCCATTTGAGGTAGGATTCTTATCAGTTCAAGAAGAAAAGGAACTGCCTCAACCTGCAGAATGCCTTAAGATGGGCTTGTTTGAAAACAGAGCAAGGCCTAAGCAAGCACGCAGAAAAGCATTAACTAAAGCCATAACATTAATAATTGAACTTCTCTGTGTTTTATAAAATAAAAACAACTATAATATTATTATAATTATGGTAAATAAATTATATGCAAATATAATAGAACAAAATATATTGCATTGTATATCATATATTTTCAATCAGTTTAAGCCATAAAATCTTTTTGCTCTTAAAAAAGGGGAAATTGTCAACATATTTTCTTAAAGAGGTTGGGAGCCGCTGATATATATATTACTCACCCACAAGTAGGGCAGGTCACAGTTTTATGTTTACTGTGATGTCCTTGAATACAACTCAAACAGAATACATGCTGACAAGGCAGCTCTCTTGGATCTCTCATGTCATCTCTCTTAGAGACACAATAACCACATTCATACCATTCTAGTATTTGCTGGGCAGCCATCTTGAAATTTCAACATAAAACAATTTTTATTATGTTTGGAAAAAGTAGAAGACAAAATGTGTAGTTTTTGCCAGACACAGGAAGATTAAGAAAGACAATATAAACAAAGAGAGAGAGAGAGAGAGAGAGAGAGAGAGAGAGAGAGAGAGAGAGAGAGAGAGAGAGAGAGAGAGAGAGAGAGAGAGAGAGAGAGAGAGAGAGAGAGAGAGAGAGAGAGAGAGAGAGAGAGAGAGAGAGAGAGAGAGAGAGAGAGAGAGAGAGAGAGAGAGAGAGAGAGAGAGAGAGAGAGAGAGAGAGAGAGAGAGAGAGAGAGAGAAAGAGAGAGTTGATGCAGAAGTTCTAAACGTAATCTTGTAAGACTTATACTCAGCAGTAAGACAACAAAATTACAATAGGCAACTTATAGGGAAAAGAAAGTATAAATAACTATAGTCACCAGAGCCTATCTTTAGCTCAATTTCACAAGAACTAAAGTAGAATATTGAAAACAAAACATGTTAAAGTTTTAACTCACCTCTCTCACTCAGTGATGCAGTAATTGGTGTATAGTTATACTAGAGTAGTAATCAGTGGAGTGATACAGTAGATGGTATGTAGCTATACTGGAGCAGAAAGCAGTTGAGTGAGTAAATTACATGTATATGAAATGACATTCAGTTTTATTTTATCAAAATATTAAACCCTTGTTTTTAGTAGACTCTTTTGTTACTCCATATTTATGTAGCCTTTGACTCTATTGATTACTTCACCCTGTACTATGCCAAACTTTAGATCAAGCCTAGCTTTGTTCATTATAAATCTGCCTTAGACTCTCATACTATAAGACATAGTATTGATTTATTGAGCAGGCATTCATTGAAAGTAGTCATGGGGAAATCAAGCAGTTTTATTTTTGTAATAGCATTGTATCCTTTGCTCTTACAATATTTTGAGGCTTTTATTGGAAATTATTTTCAAACAAAAGAATTGATTTGAAAAGAGCTGTTATTCAGTCTAAATGGGAAATTTTCTGCTTGCCATTTAGCATTATTTTTGCTGAAAAGATCTGCATTGAATTATTTTCTGTCATAGCATATATATAGACTATTATGAGTGTTATAATAAGCGTCTAGATCATTGTTGGTACTAGCATAATTTTTGTTATCATAATTATATTAGCTGTGGCCTCAAACTATAGTCTGCATACCTACAATCATTACCCTAACAAAGTTAATTGAGTGCTCGCACTTGCTGTGGCTTTTAAAATTTAATAATTTTATATGTAGTTTGCACCTGCGTGTATAGAATATACTCTGGTAAGTTAGTGGGCTGTTTAAAGTTGAACTTGTACTAGCTATTGACTATTGAGGCATTATCAATTCACTTTATTACAACATGCATCTTAACCTATATTATATCAAATACAATACAATATGTCAATTGATAGAAAAGAAAAGTTCAGTTGAATGCAGGTTCATTTCTCTTGTTACAGTCTCTGTCTTTTGTATCATTGTTAATCAATAACATCCATATTGATAATGGGAAAGTTGGGTTGGTGTAATTGGCAATAGACTCAGCTTCTATGCTAGCTGCGCACAGCCTGTATATATATATATATATATATATATATATATATATATATATATATATATATATATTATATATATATATATATATATATATATATATATATATATATACTTATTAATTTATGCATAACTGTCTATTGATCAATGTTAACTTCTTATATCAAACTAGCTTTATATGGTTCTGGTCTTTTGTGATCAATAATTATGTTATATATCCAATAAGCATGTGGTGATCAATATAGAACACCACGTTTTAACCGTAAATTATAATATGTTATCATATACTTAAAAATAACCGCTTTATATAAGAATGGTTTAACACCATCATGTACACATACCACACACTGCATTTTTTCCTATAAAAAGCTTTGTTAACCTAGAGTACAGACTGTGTGGAAAAATACTTTTTATAATTAACAATAACATCTCACAATTTTGTTATTTTATGTGTTATAGGAACTTTCTATATAAAGTAGTAATAAAATTCTAGCACTATTGAATATAAATCAACTAGTTTGAATGTTGTTAGTTATATATAACGTTCAAAAATATAGCATGTTATAAATTATGAAGTTATGAATGCAATTGTATATAACATAATGATAATTACTCAGTGTTCTTTGTGTGATATGTTATATAAATAGCATCAAACTTTATACTGTATCATTCCATATTAGTAACCTATCACTTTTTACCGCTTGGTTATTATTTTAAAAAAAACTTCTATGCCAGTTCATTATTAATTAATTTGGTTGTATGCAATCATATATATTATAGATTATAAAACGGTTAGTATTTCATGTTTAAATATAAGCATGTATTGGAATGATATATTTTTTATAAGTTTCTTCTATGAATTCAAATAAAAATATTTGCATGCAGCAATAAACAGTTGCAAACATTCTATCTACTATATAAGGTAAAACAAGAACTATTTGCAAACACGTACTATAGCTTTGATAAAAACATATAATGGCAACATATCTAGCTTTTGTGTTTTATTTCTTATTACATTTCATCAAATATTTAAAAAAGATTTTGTGAAAAAACCTTCAACTTCAGTTGGGAAGTAAATTGTTATAAATGCTATATATATAGTATAACAACATGACTTTATTATTAATAAATGTACATAATAAAATAAAAGTACATGCTTTGATGTTATGCTAAACAAGCAACTTTTGCATAACAGTTTAGTTATATAATATAATATAACATTTGCAAAAGGGATGTATTAAAGACATAATTATTCTGGTATTAAAAATACAGGAATAAATGCTTCATCTAGGCAATATGGCAAATAAAAGGATTAGATATTATTGAATGTGTCATTATCAGTCAAAAAATGATAAGTATTTGTGGCAAGAATTGTATTAAAAATGTTTCTCACTGCTTGCAGAGTTAATAAAAATACACTCATTGGGAATGTTTAAAAAATGTCATTAGACTTGTGAAAAGCCAAATCATTCAGAATATATAGTTATAAGAGCAACCAATTATGCCGTTAAATTCAAATTTTGAACAATATGAACAAAAACGTAAAATATAGAGCATATTGACAACCAAGTTTAACATTTGCTTAGCACATTACTTAGGTTTCTATTTTAAAAAGATACAACTTCTTCTCATTCCAACCAGGTACAGCCAGTATTCCATCTCTGATACTCGGTACTCCAGCAAAACAAGTTGCTAACTTATCATGAGTCAGTGTCTTGAGAATAACGCCTGTCAAATATTTAAAAATATACACTGCATTGGGAACAAAGTTAACTGGAAGGTTTAAAAAAATATCAAAGTGCACTCAATTTACTTCATAATTTATAGACAAGGTTTGTGAATTATGTGAAAAAATGTGGGGATACACAAACTTAGATTCCAGCAATGTGACTATATTATGGAGACAGTAATTTGATGCAGCAGAAAACAGTATTTCTGAAACTTTCATTATATGTTTTGCTAATATTTTTGAACATTTCTAACACTTTTGATGAACTCTAGAATTATATTTAGAGTTTTCTACTCAAAGTATAAACATGCTTAAACAACCATATACCTGACGGAGAAATGATGTAAAGCGACTTCAAGCTTCTTCTAGAAACATAGATGAGACCATCAGAATCTGTACAGACACTGTATCCATCTGTTACACCATCACATGTCCAGACTGTTATAGTCAGCTCTCCATTCTCTACTTTGTACTTTATCAGCTTATCTCCACCAACTCCTAGCAGATGACTATCTGGTAGAAAGTGTAGACCGAATGGATACACATCAGGATGAATAGTCTCTGTCTGTTTAGTGGTGAAGTCATAGATGATCAGCTGCTTAGTATTTGGATTCTTCACCACGACATATCTGTCAGAGACTGCCATTACTGCTGCACCATTACCTGTTCTCTCAAACTGAAACAGTTGTTCTCTCTTTGTGATGTCACCAGCTAAACACATCTCTACCTTACATATGTCACTTTCTCTGTGTAAAATAAAGACATTCTGAGGAGTCTCAATCACTCCTGTTACTCTCTTCTCACTTGCACTGTATTCACTCAGCTCATTACCATCTCTACCCAGTAACTGTATTCCATTACCAGTACCTATGAGTATTTTACCATCTTGTCTGTGATTGGCTGAGAAACACCCACCATCTGTCTCATGTTCAGATATGAATGTCAGTGAAGAAGGAACTGTCACTAGACTGACATTCGACAGTCTACTTGTGATTTGACCTGTAAAATGCTAAATAGTGTTTATCATTTAATGTTTATTAGAAATCAATTTTTATTAGAAAGTATTTTCTATTTTTTCAAAAATATTTCTTGATGTTAAGATGGTTAGAATAAATCTATAAATAAGAAAATGAGAAAATCATCTGATGTAATTGCTACAAATTTTGTATATTTTTGCTTATATATGCCTGTAGTTACTAAAGATTATATACATATGTCTAATTTAGTATGTCTAATTTAGCATATATAACATGCATGTCAGGTATAGGCCTATGTGCATGCAGGGATTTAGTGGTACCCATACGGTCCCATACGCCGTATGGCCTAGAAGAAAATAGACTGTTCTAGGCCATACGCCCGTATGGGCATATTTTTGAAACATGATTGGTGCACAGGATAGTTAGAGCATCTTCACTGAGAATATCATAAATTTCGCTCACAATCT
This sequence comes from Bugula neritina, assembly GCA_964035545.1. Classification (NCBI taxonomy): domain Eukaryota; kingdom Metazoa; phylum Bryozoa; class Gymnolaemata; order Cheilostomatida; family Bugulidae; genus Bugula; species Bugula neritina. The sequence continues at coordinate 6,781,198 of OZ037772.1, read as the reverse complement.
TGTTCAAATTCTTGTTATGTTAATGCTATGTGGGTGGCATGTGTGTTGCCTACTTGTGATTGTTTAGCCTGAGATTACACTATGAATAATATGCAGCTATCAACATTCCATCTTCTTATCTCTACGTGTTCACTGAAGCGCAAAGTGATGTGCATTGGTGACTACTAAGGAAAAAATCTTCCATTTTCGGTGTATAAATCACTAACTTGTAGAAAATCTATGAAAGCTATTGAAAAGATTAGAAAATTTGCAAAGCATAATATATTTCTCAGGTTTCCTACAGTGTTTGTTTTATTCGAATACCATGCTTTCCTGCTGAGATATTTGGCAGAGATTGAAAAATATATTTTTCAGGTAAAATTGGCCAAAAATGGGTAGACTTTTGTCTATACCTTTGCAAAAAAATATTGACAACTCAAAAAAGCAAGTGCTCTGAAGAACAGAAAGATCTAAAACACGGTTTTTAAATTTTAATTCTAGTACAATTAAGTGAGGTTTTATTTGGCTGGACTAAATTCTTTTAATATACCAATAATGTGGTTTCAGCAAGGCAGTGTCAGCTAGAAAGTTGCCATTATTTATCTTGCAAGGACTTGCAGTTTGTCAATAAGCAATGGAATTTGGAAAAAAAACCAACACGAAATCCAAAAATAAAATCAAAGTGTCTTCAAGAAACAGTACCAGGTGTGTAGGAGAGGCTAATGAAAATTTATCACTGAGGTCTACAGGTACTATATCCACATTTTGGTCAAACCTAGCGTAATTGCATGTTAATTGTCAATGCAATAAGGTTTTGCAAACTGTACACTACCATAAGTAATCTTTTACGTTTAATTGTACCAACGTCTGGCTTTACATTTATTCATCTTCTAGGTTAACACATATTAAACCTGTCAAATTTGTTCTTTTGGGGTATATTTTCTTGATGTATCTAGTGGAAGCTCAGGGGTTTTATTTTAAAACTAAGTTAACATCATCTTCTTGGGTGTGCTTTATTGTGTGTAAGGAGGTGTGGCGGAGTCACCTTGTGGATTAGACTAGTACTCTAATGAACTCCAAATAGGTTTTCAACCAAGTTCTATGCTTGCCAATAAGTTATCGATTGAAGTTGCTCTTTATAAATAACCAACGCACGTTTTCTGTCTATTAGTTATTTAAAGTAATCAGGTTGCATTTGGAGAGCACTTGTTACCTGCCTCTATCCTTCCATCTTTTTGAGATAGTCAGCAATTTTTTTGTACAGGTTGGACTTAGTGTCAGAAGATATTTTCAAATGAAAACTTCACAAACCTGTATTTATTACAGTTGGT
>OZ037772.1:6659888-6774888 GCA_964035545.1 Bugula neritina | reverse complement strand
TACGTTTTAATATAATTATCATACAAAATACGTGCCAGAAATAAAAAAAATTGCTAAAACTTGTTTGTAGCTCTAACTTGTAGCCAGGGTAAAATATAGCATAATAAATTGGTCTTTTCTCACCTTTTCTTTTAGTGATGCAGCAGTTAGTGCTTAGTTATACTGTGGTAGTTTTGCGGGCTCCTACCAGTGTGGATTATATTTTGTGTTTGCACTACTGGAGCATAACTTTTATAGAAGGTTTGTTAGAGAGAACCGAGTTGTTGTAATGGTTGAATGAATAGATTTATTTTAAACACTAATTATAAATTGCCTACGAATCACTTATCTTTTTTTATGGCACTCACGAGACTGTTGACAACTGCTTAGACTGACAGAGAAATATGGATTCCAGATTTTGATCTAATAGATTATCGGTCATTACCAAGTTCTTTTTTCAATGTCGGTTGTCAAAGTCTTCACTATGTCTAACTCAAACTGATTGACTGAGTCGAACTGCACTGACATCAGATCAGTCTTTATAATTATAGAACAACTTAATTTGAGTGTTTTACCCCCAATACCAGCATTTAAATTTATACTTGAATAATTAAAAATAATTATTGTTTTCTCCCTCACAGGATAGTTAAGGGCAACCTTTTAGCTGCAACTGCCTTGCTGATGTTTGCATTGTAATCATATAAGAATTCAGTACCAGTAAAATAAAATCTGACCTAATTGTGCTAGAGTTAAAATTTAAAAACTATGTTGTAGATCTTCTTTTTCTCCAGTGTAGGTTTTTTGGAATTTTCAATTTTCATTTTTTTTGCGAAGTTATAGACAAAAAACTGCCCAATTTTGGCCAATTTTGCCTGAAAAGCTGACTTTTCAGTACCAGTAAAATATCTCAGCAGCAAAGCATGATATCTGAATAAAAATTGCACTGCTGGAATCCTGAGATATTTCTCCAGTGTAAGTTTTTTTCTTTTTTCAATAACTCTGCTAGATTGCTCATAAATTGGTGATTTATACACTGAAAATGCCATATTTTCTCATAAGAAACTAGCAGCGCGCAGCACTTCACACTTCACTGAGCACGTAGGAATGAGAAGATATTGGCGCCTACATAATAGTTACAGGCTAGCTAGCTGGCAGGCTATAATGAATAGCTCGCTTCGTACTTTGTTTATGTAGCACCCATAATGGAATGTTGATAGATTACGCAGCCCTAACGAAGGTTGCTGCTTATTGGTTGTAGTTTAATCTTAGGCTAAACAATTACAAGTAGGCAACACGCATGCCACCCGCAGAGCAATATTATTCAAGAACCTGAACTACCTTTTGAGAGAAATTTATGATATTCTTAGTGAGGATGCCCTTAACTATCGCGATCAACTTTGAAGTTGCGTAATTTTATGGCTCGTTTGAGTTTATCGCAAAATGTGTTAGCAAATTTTAAGTAAGTTTCAATTTCATTATTGAAAAGTTACACTGGATTTTGGCCTTAAATAAACTGGGTATTATAATTTTAAGTGTATTTTCTATTATAAAAAACTTTTAAAAGTGACAGGAGATCGAAACTCTAACTAAAATCAGTCATTTTAATTTGACCGCTCAAACCCGCCGTTTAAAAATTGAAAATTCAAAATGATAAAATAAATTTAAAATATGATTCAAAATATTGTGATTTCAACATTTCTATCTATTTAGATGTTCTTCTAACTTTATTCTGAATAAAATAAACTGGCTCTATATAAGTTGATAGCAGTTTGTTGCATTTGAAAGTAGCATAAAATTTTACCGACAATTTTGAAATTCAGGCATTAAATTGAAAAGCAAATAGCTGGCTTGGTAGCTATTCTTTTAATACAATTTATTCGCTATAATTATCTCAAAATTACTAAGCTGCACCATCAACATAAATTACAAAAACTTTTAGGCTATTCAGTTGAAAACTAGAGGTTTGAAGTAAGCACTATTGTTTGTATAAGTGAAAGACCATATATCGTCCATTGATCTGTGGATAGTGTCGCTTTCAAGGACATGTATGGTCCATTGATCGCGTAAGGGTTAACAGTCAGCGAACATCTAGTTCTATCGACTGTTGAACATGAAAAGGCTGGGCAGCTTGGTTGCTGCAAGTGGTGTGACCTTTGTGTTATAGGTATAATTACTCCCCCCCATTACTTCACTTTTTTTTGTTCAGAAAATAATTTTCTGTTGGTCGCACAACTCCCACACCGCCCGCAGTGGCTCACTGTGGCGACTTCCACCTTGCTTTATGTTGTCGCTTTGCAAACAATCAAATACAATGTCCTGGCGAGTGGACAGCGGTTGCCGGTAGGCCCCCATTGTGTTTAGCCAATTTAAGGGCTGCGCTATCTCCACAGAGTCCAGTATGCACTGCCGGTGGTACCTACTAGCCCCAGGAAAAGATGTAGTCCTGTGAGATACTAAGGGGTAGCCCAGTTTTCCACTGCCGGTACCTTATCGCGGTCGATAGCTACACTGTCCCGGCCAACAACATAGCCCAGTTATTTAACCTCCAGCTGTAACAGAGCGCACTTGGAAAGTTTCAGTTTTAGACCGGCTCCTCGAAGCCTCTCGGAAACTTCTCACAAATCGCTGAAGTGAGTCGTAAAGTCTGGGGAGATCATGATGATGTCATCAAGGTAGATGAGCAAGGTTTCCCAGTGCAGCTCACTAAGAACCTACTCCATGAGTCTTTAAAACACTGCCGGAGCTGAGGTGAACCCAAATGGTAACAATTTCTATTTCTAGAGCCCATCACTGGTGATGAACTCGATCTTGTCTTGAGCATCAGGACTGAGAGGCACCTGCACGTGCCCGTTCAGCAATTCTAGCGTACTGAAGTACTTGCTACCGGTCAGAGTGTCTAGGGACTCATCAATACAGAAAGGGACATGTGTCCTGTATGGTAACGCTGTTCAACTTGTGGTAATCCACACAAAATTGCCAGCTCACATGCGTCTTCCGTGGGCAGGCTCTATCAGGTCACGGTCCGGAAGGTTGTGGACTTACCGGCTCACCTCCTTCTTCCTCTCCCAGCCCGACCCGCAGCTAGCTTGCTGGATTGGGACCATTTTCGCAGCCAGAGGAATTTCATGATGGATAGTCTTGGTCAAGCCCACGTCATGGTGCCCCCTGCTGAACACGTCTTTGTCCTCACTAAGTAACTGCACCATTATCAGGCGTTCCCTGTTATTCCCGCATTCCTCTCAAGGATAGCGTCTTCCTTGAGCTGGCTGACGATAAATGCCTTACTAATTGCCTAATATCGAATTCTACCAGCAAGTTCATTGATGCCAAAATAATCAATGACCTGTCCGCCAACATGCCATAATTCCCAGGCCGCCTGGTCTTTTATGCTGAGTGTGTCGAAGAGTCGGCGTCTCAAAAGGTTCGTAGTACATCCTGAATCCAGCAGGATGGTAACAGCTCTGCCCGCTATTTTGTCTAGCAAGAAATGGCTGCTGCCATAAAGTTGTACTTTAATTCTCTGAGCGCTCTCGACCTCTAAATGTAACACTTCTGGAGCCTTGAGTTTGGGCGAGGCCTGCGTCCGACGGCTACGAGATGGTCTCAGAGGTTGCAGAGGCACATTTGCAAACTTATGGTCCTGCCTGACCTCTTTATCAGACCACTCTTTTTGCAGTCCGTTAAAATTTTTCTGACGTGGCCAGGTCGAGTGGAGCAACAGGCCTGTCATACGGCTTGCCAGTCCTCCTTGGCACCTGCCATTTGATTGGGGGCGCTCGTGACATCCTTGGGAATTTTAAATAGCTTTCCCTTAACCAGTGATTTACCTCTGGCCTGCGACTGGCAAATGAAGCTTTGGGCTGAGGTGGCTTAACTCCTGTTGCAAGACTTGCAGACACTCCCTGCAAAGACGTCTGCAACTACCTCATTCTCAACATGCAGTAACCCATCCGAAGGCAAAGTCTGCTTTGATCTCTTAAGTCTCTGAGCAGGCCAGCCTTCTAGAACTGTGCAAGTCCCACCACTAATTATTTTGCTACCTCCACCATGTAAGCTGGTTCAGCAGCTAAAGAAGGGCTTGCAGTTACGGCTACGTGAGTGGTCAGTTCAGACTCGGGTGGGCCCCGTAACTTCGTCCCAATCTGATGAGAGCTCATACGTCTCCTGTGCAACTGTTTAGCCTGCAAATAAACCTCACCTTCCCTCACCTTGCTTTGCCTCTTTTTGCCAGGAATTGGTGGTGGAGTTTTAAGTCGCCCAATGATTGCACAGTGGCATCAGAGTTGTAACGCTCCCGGTTTGTCGGTGACAATTCGCTATGTGCGGTTTGTGCCAACAGTTTAACCGTGGCTGCCTGCTTTTGCAAGAGTGTGCACGGTTTGCGTCACAACCCTTGACAGCAAACCCTAGTGTCAATAGCTGATAGGCCAAATTGGGCTCATAGGGCAGCAAAAATGCTGTGGACGGCGATTCTCAACCACAGTTGTAAGAGTACAGCCCTAGGCGGCCACTTAGAGACAGTCACCAAGTTGCTAAACTCTTAAAGAAATTGCTCTACAGCTTCACTAACATTAGAGACGGGGGCTTTCAGAAAGTGTCTCTCACCAGATATTTCGCTATCTGCCTCCTCACCCGCAGTATCGGATTATTCTGACTCTCAAGAGTTTTGGGCTCACCTTCAAAAGGGCTTGCAGTCTTTGTCGGTTTTGCGGGCTCCAACAGTGGTTCTGTTTCTCCACTGACAGCTTCTTTTTTGGCACTTTATTGTCCAGCTTTAGCCATCGATAATCATCTTTCCATACAGAGTAGTCGCAGTTGTATCTACACATAATTATCTCACCGCTGCCACCACTTTTCTAGTTTTGCGGATTACTACCAGTGTGGATTATATTCGGTGTTTGCACTGCTACAGCATAACCTTTATTCGAGGTTTGCTGGAGAGAACCGAGTAGTTGTTATGGTTGAATGAATAGATATATTTGAAACACTAATTATAAAAGACTACATCAATATGAAGAAATATATAACACAGAGATTCAATACAGTAGTGAGCTCTATAAGACGTCTAAAAACGTAAAATGAGTCAGGACGTCTGTGAGGCCCGCCTTATAAGGAGAGGCTGTCTTTGGATTGGCCGGTATGTTCCGACGGTGGGAACCCTGCGCCACTACTGCAGAGAGTGCGGTATTTTACAATGTTAGCCCGAGCATTACGAAGGGAATGTTATAATACCTATATGACTATAATACACTTAAGCTTTGCATGTAAGTGTTTATGTGCAAGATGAATGAAGGGCATACATTCCCTATGCCATTACAATACTAGAGTTATGGGAAGTAATCATGTGCTGCTGTAGTTAGGATGTAGTTATACTAGCAGAGTAGCAAGTAGAGCAGTAAACAGAATGAAGTTTCATTTCATCCTCCCAATCATTTTATGGCCTTTGTATTTTGTAACGTGATTATATCACAATGCACTCTGAAATTAAAATAGGTCACAGTCATATACATATACAGAACCTACATTGCTGTTGACCTTTCAACATTAGCAGTGGATAGGGTCACCAGTTTTTCAAACACTGCTTTTTAGTATCTATAAATAATTTCCCGGTATCTTAGCTATATTACTTGTTATGTTGTAAGAAAACAACAAAGTTAAATATATTAACTGGTTAGCAATATATCTAAATCTCTCTGAGTGTAAGCTGCAGAATATGGTATGAGAAAGAGAGAGAGAGAGAGAGAGAGAGAGAGAGAGAGAGAGAGAGAGAGAGAGAGAGAGAGAGAGAGAGAGAGAGAGAATTCAGAAACATAGAAAGAAAAAAAAATTGAGAGATAGAGAGAGAGAGGGGGAGAGAGAGCGAGAGCGTAAAAGGGGAGAGAGAGGGAGAGACAGAAGCCACATGTGTACATGTTAGCACAGACAGACACACAGTGACTATTTTCAAACTGCATATAGACTACAAAGTCAGCTATTGATATTGTAAACAAAGACATGGTTTCTACTCACCTTTGTATGCAATGATGCAGTAGCTATAGTAGGTGGTTATACTGGAGCAGTAAGTAGTGAACTGATGCAGTGGGTAGTTAGTAGATGGTTATAATAGAGCGGTAAGCAGTTAAGTGTGCGAAGGGCAGGGGGAGTAACAGGAAGTTTCATTTTGTCAGTTTTATAGCCTTTGTTCTTATCATAATTATGTAAATATAGTGTGCTGCAACATAACCTCTGATTACAAAGGAATTTCAAATGTGGGAGTTCCTTAGGTTAAATATGCATCTAAACTGAGTATGCATAAAATAATATTATATATATATATATATATATATATATATATATATATGTATATATATATATATATATATATATATATATATATATATATATATATATATATATATATATATATATATATATATATATATATATATATATATATATATATATTTATATATATATTTATATATATATATATATATATTTATATATATATTTATATATATATATATATATATATATTTATATATATATTTATATATATATATATATATATTTATATATATATTTAGAGATACATGTTAATATGTTAAATTTCTCCAAAGCCCAACCAACAGTATTAAAGAAGTGCTGCAGTTTTATCTACTTTTTCTGCTATTATCACTTGTGCCGTTATTTCCAGCACCTTTTTAACCTGTTCTATTTTTAGTAGTCATCGTAAAAATAGAGAAAATAATTTGGTGGTCGAAGAAGTTTGCTGTGTTTCAGTATATGCTGATCATGAAATCTTCAAGAAGACAACCTTTTACCCTATAGCTATAGCTTTATACTGAACCCATTGCAAATGATAGCAAAGGAAGTTGCCTATAACCACCAGTTTTATGACATAGTATTTACTTACTTTGCTATAGCGACACTGATTAACCTTTGTATCATTATTGTAATCTGGTAGAATTACTGCCTTAAGTTGGAGCTGAGTAAATCATGTTTTTCAACTGCTTAGCACTAAAACCCAGGCGATGCTAATCAATACTACAAAATGTTTCATTATCAATAATATAAAGAGGATGCAAATATGGCTACAATATACAAAGGGAACAAGGGCTATGCTTTCAAACTATAATTATAGTAAAATTACACAAAAGACTGGGTGAAAAGAACAAACTAAAGCCAGTTACTGAATGGGAGTTGATACTATTACAAATTAACACTACATTGTATATACCACTCTCTAATAAAAAGTGGTTAGAAATATATCTCTAATACTAAAGTTGCCTTCATACCTTCATGATTTTAGTCAGAAATACAAATTGGCCGAGTTGAAATTTCTCCGAGTTGCATTGCATTGTAAAAGCCGCTCGTAAGACTTTTGTACTGTGATAACCAAATCGGCCATTTTTAGAATAATATTCAAAAAGAGTAATAACCCTCTGTAAACATCGTTATTTAGTTATGACTTTGGCAATATGATGACGTACTTATATGTTAATGATTATATTGCCTACGCTTTCTCAATTATCACTTTTATGCTGTCAACTTTTTTAGTTCACTATGTTTACGAAGGGCATCAAATAGCGATTAGCCGAGTCAGATCTCAATTTTAGAAAGTGTGCTTCCGCATCAATATGATTTTAATGATTTTCAGTTTGACTAGAAAGGGGTACCGGGACAAACATTATTAATTGAAACTCGGTACTTTTTTTCAGCAGAGGTATATAAACGCAACTTTACACATTCTGAAATCTTCTAGTGATTTCAACGCAAATGTGACAGCCATATAGTAAAATTCATGCATTGCAAAAATATGATGTGATAAACAAATTCCAGGAAAGACTAACCTCCAGGCTTGAGTCCTAACAATTGTGCTTGTTATGCAATAAAACATTTTAGAGCACACTCAAAACCAATTACCTTATTTTCAAATATCTAGATAACAAGACACTATAGAATTTCTGCAAAAGCAAATAGTTCACCACAAATTCATTTCAACTCAGCATTGCTTTGAGTAGCCATTATACTTGCTACATCTAGAAAAGCATCTCAAAGTGGGTGTCAAAGAATTGACCAATCCTGGTGCTTGTAGCATAAGTAAACCAATTGTACAAGTTCATAAGATTCTATACTAGGTACAATAGCTGCTAGACTTAGAGCATGTGCTACAAATGCTATCTATAGCAGTCTTTCATAGTTGCTGCATTATATAAAGTTATAGCTGAGTGTTTTATTTTAATCTCAAAATGAAAAGGTTGTTTGACTAATGACTGCAAGAAAGTTGCTTTGAAATGCTTGAAAAACACAGCATAAAGTTCTTGTTACATGATAGTAGGTCATACAGAGTTGTTTATGAAATGTAGGGAAGATATTGTAAACAAAATTAGAACATTTCTACACTTTATATCATATTTTGCTGAAATTTTGCCTACACTGAAAAATACTCATGCAAAATTATGGCAGTCTGCGTACCCTTTTCTTACAGAAAGTTGGTATAAAATGTTTTGTGGAACATATTTCCAATAATTTTTTTATCTATAGGAGACAAAAATGGCGTTGTCTTCGTATATATTTTATGAAATTAGTGTTCGAATAATTAAATGAATTGAATAGATTTTTAGCAAACAACATAACAATATTATCCGTTTACTAATATTTATCACAATCAAATTTTAAATGTTTGTACATCTCTCTAGGACATATGGGAACCTCATTTGGGTCTAGGAGAGTCTAATTAAAACAGAGGAAAACAATTCTGATAGCAGAAGAAATTGTCCATAATCAGAAATTGTATGGTATATACTATTTACTTTCCTATAGCAACACCGTTTAACCCTGTATTGGTATGCTAATATGAAATGACAGAATTACCATATTTACAGGTGCTGGATCCTATATATAGAGATGCTTAGCAATACTTTGCCATGTTTAATCATTGATATAATAAAGATAATAATTATATAATGGCTACATATATGTTTAAATATTTATCATGCTAGAACCACACAAAGAGACTGCATGAGTAAAAGTAACTAATTAAAACAAGTTACTGACAACAACTTACAACTATTACAGACCGACATTATACTATCCTGTAACTAAACATTGTTACAAATCTAGTCCTAACACTTATAGTAAAATATGAAATGTTTTGGTTATTCCAATACATATGTTGAAGCCATAAGATTTTTGCATTGCAAATATATTGTAATAAGCAAGTTCCATAGCACAGTTACCTTTATGCTCAAGAGCATATGAGAGTGCTTGATGGGTAATAAAACATTTTAAAGCATCCTAGTAACCAATTATCTTATCTTCAAAGCGCTACATGACAATGCAGTTTTTCATTCTAACGAAGACAATAATTTGACTATACATTTATTTCAACTCGGCCTTACTTTGAGTAGCCATTACTTGCTACATCCAGGAAAGCATCTCAATGTAGGTGTCAAAGGACTGACTAATCCTGGTGTAAAATTGTAGTGCAAGCCATTACATTTTCAAGTTCATAAGATTGTATACTGGATTGTGGTGCATCACAAATATATGAAGTGCTACAAAAGTGTATTACAGCAAACTTCTGTTCTTCTGTAAAGTTGTTATCACAGTGTCCACTTTCAATCTAAAAAATGGTTGTTAGATTAATGACGGCAAAGAGAAATCTCCTGGCTGTGTTTGAGAAACATTTATGTTGTCAAAAGTAGCTACATTAGAATTTATTTTAGTCTTGAATATTAGTTGAATAAATATTTCAAAATCTACATCTGAAATATCGTATAAAGCTTTATCTGTAGTGTTAGAATTGCTTTTTATACTTTATTTTTGTAATATTTGCTCATAGTTTTTGAACCATGACATCATCAAACCACACAAAATAATAAATTGCAATATTTATATTTCACCACATTGATTAGAAAACAATATATCTGCCAACATTGTCAGCTGAGAGGTGAAAATAGATGATTTAATAACAGTGGTTTACAAAGTTTTTTTTTTCTAAATCTTGCATACATTTCATGCTATATCATATGGAACAGTCCTACAGAGTTGTTGACAAAATGATGGAACAAATTTGTTGGCAATGTTTCTCAAAACATTGTTTGATATCTATAACATGTTATGTCTACACTTTATAGTATATTGATGTCGACTCACAACATTTTATACCAGCAGCATTATACAAATATTTATTTTATGTGCTTACAGAATGTTGGTAAAACATTTTATAAACCATCAACTTCAAAATGTTGGGGAGAAATATTATGATGACATCTGTATTTGAATACTGCAGCTACGTTAGTTTCAACAACTATGAATCAATATTTTAACATGTTATCTATGTTTTTTTCAATTCTTTCTACAATATTTAAGTTATAAGAATAATTTTTGCATCACTATTACTTATCTGTATTCAATTTATAGCCATGATATTCTAATACTTACAACTTTTCGGCCTTTTTTACCAATTGCAAATAGTTTTCAGCTTCTATTTTTTGAAAAAAACAAAAGGGTATCAATTTCTACTAGATAATCATGCTCATACTATAAGGCAGATAGCTATAGACTGTTTTGCTACAGAGGCAGCGTGGTAATAGCAAAGCATCATTTATTTATTAAATTAATTATGAACTATTGAATGTCAATATTTAGGCATTTTCTGAAAATTATTATACTTTTGTTTTCTGTTCAAAGGTACATTTCACAAGCAAATGATGAAATAAAAAATGCAATATGTTGCCCCAATTTTATTAAACTAAAATATTAGAATCATAACTTTGATCCAAATGTACTTAGTTAGAATGAAAAAAGTTTAATCTAAAAAGAAATTGATATAATATGATAATATAGGAAAAATCCGAACCAAGACTAAATCAGAAATATGACATCAAGATTGATAAATAGACAATTTTTAGGAAAAATTATGAATAGTTAATCACCAGAGCATATCTATACCTCAACCTCAAAAGAAATCAAGTAGAATATGGAAAAGAAAATGTGTTAATGTTTTCAACTCACCTTTCCTTATCAGTGATACAGTAATTGGTGTATAGTTATACTAAAGTTGTAAGCAGTGGAGTGATACAGTAGATGGTATGTAGCTATACTGGAGCACAAAACAGTTGAAGGAGTAACCTACATACAAAACGGCAGTCAGTTTCATTTGTTTTTGTCTTCTGGTAGGTTCTTTCGTCTCCTCTGGACTTACTGCACTCTGTAATATGCAAAATTGTATCTATTGATCATGTCTATTGCTTTAATCATAATAATGCTGGCTTAGAATGTTATTCTATAAAACATATTAATTTTTTGTATTTGCAAGCATTTAGTTATAATAGAATCAAAAGAAATCAATTAGTATTGCTTTAGTATCTGTATCAACAGAATTTGCTCCTACTGCTTTACATATATACTAGGAGCTGTCTGAGACAATAATAAATTAATCAGTATAGCCTTTGTATATTCAGTACAAGCTGAGAGCTATAGTACCCACAGCTTGCTCAGCATTTTTTGTTGCCAAAAGCATTAATTTTATTGAATCAATCAAATATGTATTGAGTTATTTTATGTAATCACAAATACATGCTATTGTGAGCATAACAATGAGCAAGAAAGACTGATGTTAATGTAGCAAGCTTTTGCCAATTGATAGTTATGTAATGTAGAGCTGTAATTTTGTGTTAGTCTGTAGCTAATCTTGCACATTTTGAGACACCCGATGATCACAAATTATGCATGTTTCACACGCAACCAAACTATTAATTGGATAAGAAATAAAATACATTTTACTCTGCCTATATAAAGCTTACTATGTGCTTATAAAATAATAAACTACATTTTAAGTTAGTATTTATTTATACAAGTAGCTTTTTTTACTTTTTTTAAACGTTCCACACAATAACAAAAAGCTTCGAAGAACCGCAATTTAATATAATCATGTATTCATGCATGGCATCGTAACGCAACAATTTCTAATTATTCGGTAACTTATAACAGAATAATTTCTACTATTTATAGTGCTATACAGTTTTGCAGTGGTAATTCCAATGCTTTTTGTATAGTTATTATAGAACCCCTTTTGTGCTTTTTTAAAGAATGTGGTATTTCGTAATTATATAATATATATCTTGGTATTGTGTGTTCTCAGCAATTGTAGAAAGAAACTGTGCTGAAAGAAGCACATGCATTTATATCTGTATGTCTCCACTTTTTAAAATGCAACGAACTTCCATTTATATTGTTGTATTTTTTAGCCTTGTTTTAACATTGTAGCTTTCCACTGAACTTGATTGGACAATAATATTATCATATAGCTTGATGAAATAACAAATCTTGCAATTTATAAATAAATTAGCAAGTAAAGAGATACTATTCATTATAACAAATACAACATATTTCAGTTATATCAACTAACATGCATGGTTGGTAACGTTAATTAGATGAAATATTCCTTTTTTATGAAATATATTTCAACATATAATGATAACAATGTTAGTTTATGAATGATCTTTCTAAATGTATAGAAATTCAAAATTAGCAATTTTTTTCAATAAATGTGAAAGTGAAAATTTAAACAAAATAACTAGCATAAAAGATTAGTTGGTAGAGTATAATAATATTTGAAATGATTTACTGTTGAAAAGTTATGACTATAGTTATATAATTAAATAATAATTTATGAGAATATTTGTTAGCTATCTTGTATTAAAAAACACGAAGATATAGTTGAATTGCTTTGTAAATATATATCAAACATAATTATGACATAATTTGTTATTAACACTTGTTTATTTACCGAAGTAATTATTGATAATCTTATATATATGAAGGGAGAGCAGAACATAATTTACTCGCACATATATTCAGATGGAAGGTGAAACATATTTAGGATAATGCAAATAAATAATTGCTTAAAACAAGAATTATTGAATTGTCAAGCTTCACAATGCTGGAGGTTTCTACTGAATATTGAACAGATACACTTTCTTATCATCCCAACCAGGTACAGCCAGTATTCCATCTCTGATACTCGGCACTCCAGCAAATGTAGATGGCAGCTTACTATGAGTCAGTTTCTTGAGAAGAACACCTGTTTAGTACATGTATACACGTATAAAGAAGTATACTACGATGATGCTGAATTACACTAAGTATAATATAACAAAAGAAAATAATATGCTGTACATATATGAGCAATACTCTAGGAAGCAACACATTATATTAGTCATTTATAGGCAAACATTGGTAAAGTATATACAGAAAAAATAGTAATGAATACACTAGAGTCCCATATATTGTCATTAGAAAAATATTTTGACAAAATTAACGTTCTTCACAACATGAGCTCACACCAATCTCATGGCAGTCATTTTATTTATTTTAGGAACTTGAAATCTCCAGTTTTTAGCTATTTTTCCCAATTTATTTGCTAACTATATATATATATATATATATATATATATATATATATAAATATATATATATATGGGTTTGTGCTCAAAACTAATAGCCTATCCATAAATGCAACTGACAAATCAAGGTTTTTTTTAATTTTGCTTAATTTCCCATGTTGTTTCCTAATTATTTAGCTAGCTTGGATTTTCGACCGTCACATTTTTGGGATGGTCGCAAATATAATAAAACATTCAGTGCATATGATAATGACGGTTGCTTTAATGTTGGGGAATCCCCTTTCAGCCTTTTCTGTTATGCATGTAATTAGAACTGGTTCATAAAACACCATGTATAGTAAATTTTAATAGATTTTGGACAAACTTAGGTAATCACAATCTGCTGATTTGTACTAAATGAAGTGAAATGACTCATATTCAATATATACTTTGATTCAGCCAGCTCCTACATTCAGAAGCTTTCATCAGGTTTTATATTTATATTCCCCACATCAAATATCTTAATTGGTTGTTATTACAAGCAGTACCTGATGAAGAAATGATATAAATTGATTTTAGGAATTTTCCAGAAACATAGATGAGACCATTAGAATCTGTACAGACACTGTATCCATCTGTTAAACCATCACATGTCCAGACTGTAGTCAGCTTTCCATTCTCTACTTTGTACTTATTCAATTTATCTCCACCAACTCCTAGCAGATGACCATCTGGTAAAATGTGTAGACCACGTGTAACCACATCAGGATGAATAGTCTCTTTCTGTTTAGTGATGAAGTCATAGATGATCAGCTGTTTAGTATCTGGATGAGTCACCACAACATGTCTGTCAGAGACTGCCATGAATGCTACAATGTTACTTGTTCTATCAAACTGAAACAGTTGTTGTCTTTTTGTGATGTCACCAGCTAAGCACATCTCTACCTTAGATACATCACCTTCTTTGTGTAGAATGAAGACATTCTGAGGAGTCTCAATCACTCCTGTTGCTACCTCCTCACTTGTACTGTATTCACTCAGCTCATTACTATCTCTACTCAGTAACTGTATTCCATTACTAGTACCTATGAGTATGTCACCATCTTGTCTGTGATGAGCTGACATACACTGACCATCTGTCTCATGTTCAGATATGAATGTCAGTGAAGAAGGAACTGTTACTAGACTGACATTTAGCAGTCTACTTGTGTCTTCACCTGTAGGATGTAGAATAATGCTTGATTATACCTAATTTAAGTGCCGTAATGCTAGAAACTTGTGACAATTTATAAAATCTATACTTGAAGCATAGTTTATGCAGCTTAATGACATGTATAATTTATTTTGACTATAAGTCGTTTTCAAGTGAAAAACACTATTAAATGGTGCCAGAATTGTTTTATACCAGTTTTTATATAACATAGTTGGCAGTATTTAAACTCAAGCATAAATAATGCACATTCTACAACAAAGAAGGTCAGAAGAGTAAAATATATGTGCATATAGCTAGAATTCGCATGAGATAGTAAATTGAAACATATGGACATTCTTAATATTGAAGCTTTGCAATGACACTACCTACATTATTGATAATTCTACCAATATCAATATTGAAAAATAACCATGTCATGTTACCAACATAGCCAAATGCACACTATATATATATATATATATATATATATATATATATATATTTATATGTATCCATCCAACCAATTAGGTAAAATTTCAATAGGAAAACCATAAAAATTAGTTATTCATGCATGCCCAACATGAAAAATATTATTGATGGCTCGAACCAACCCAAACTTAAAACTGCACGCATCCACACTACTACTACTACCGCTACTACCGCCACTACCGCCACTACCGCCACTACCGCCACTACCGCCACTACCGTCACTACCGCCACTACCGCCACTACCGCCACTACCGCCACTACCGCCACTACCGCTACTGCTACTACTACTACTACTACTAAATTAAATGACACACAACATAACTGTAAACAACCTTCCCACTGTCCATTAAATGGTAAATGCTTATACAAAGACGCAACAGTGACAAGACATGACAGTAATTCCAGCCAATTATACATAGGACTCTGTTCAATAACCATAAAGCCTCTTTCCTACATGCAGGTAAAGCCAACAACACACAGCTCAGCAGACACATCTGGAATTTAAAAGACAGCAAAACGAAATTCAGCCTAAAATGGAATATTTTAAAACTTTGTAAATCTTACTAAAACCTAACGAACAGATGTAACTTATACAGCTATGAGACTAATAGGTAATTTTAAAACAACCGAGATTATCCTCCCTCAACAAACACAAACAGCTTTCCAGCACATGCAAACATAAACCTAGATTTTTGCTTGCGCGTTTACCAGACGCTAGTTAAGATATACCAGCGTAGCAATACCCAAACAATGTTAATTTCAAAACGATGTCACTCAACCGTACACACAACGACCTGGTGATCGTAGCTCACACTACGTGAAACAATAATATTGTAGTCGATAAAATGAATATATAAATTTATTTTCAAATCCGAAATTATATCAATGCCAGATATAAATACTTTATTTTTGAAAATATTGAGTTCTTTTGATTCATTTTTTAATTATAGAAACTATATATATATATATATATATATATATATATATATATATATATATATATATATATATATATATATATATATATATATATATATATATATATATATATATATATATATATATATATATATATATATATATATATATATATATATATATATATATATATATATATATATATATATATATATATATATATATATGTATATATGTATATATATATATATATGTATATATATATATATATACATATATATATACATATATATATATACATGTATATATATATATATACATATATATATATACATATATATATATTTATACATATATATATATATACATATATATATATGTATATATACATATATATATATATATATATATATACATATATATATATATATATATATATATATATATATGTATATATATATATATACACATATATATATATATATATATATATATATATATATATATATATATATATATATATATATATATATATATATGTATATATATATATATATATATATATATATATATATATATATATATATATAATATATATATGCACATATATATACTGTTTTCCTTACATTGGCAGTTGCTTATAACATCACAAACCTGTCTTTATTAGGGCTGGTGGATCAGTGAGTTTACAATCCGTCAGCTTTTCTGCTTCATACTGTTCCAGTTTTTCTGTTATTCTTTTTTTTTCTCTGATCTTCTCAGTCACATGACCATCTTTCAGCAAGCGGTGTATCTCAGCTTGTGTTTTCTCTAGCCCATCTTTCTTCAGCATCAGCCTGTTGTAGAACTCTTCCACCTGATTTGTCACATTTTCTTTGTGATTTGTAACTGTGTCAATCAGCTTTTGACTCTCATTGGTTATTTTTTGTATCTATAAAATTAGAGTGTTAGAGTTCATTAAAAAATTATAGAAAAAATATTTTGTTGTTATCTTGAAAATTAATTAAAGTTTATCTTGGTTCAATTTAGCTTTTATGCAAAAACTTAAGAGATTGGTTCATACTCTTAGTAAAAATGCTTCAAAGCTGTAAAAAGATTAATTGTGGTTTCTTTGTTTATTATTTTTAAGATAGTAAAGCAAACATGAGATGGTCTTTTATAATCTGCACAACCTCTTTGCTTTTATTAAATCAGACTATAAAGTATATTACATATTGTAAACTTGAATTAAATTATTAATTATTTGCTATAATAAACATTTAATTATGTTGAGGTAGTTTCCAGGCACTTTCTATAGCAACCTCAACCTCAACCTTTTAAATATTATTATAAAGATTGGGGTATGGCAGTCTAGAAAATTATTGCAATAATAACAAAAAATTTGTTATATAAATACAACACTTTTATAAAAAGCTAACTATCTCATCGCTGATATCTTTTATCTCTCCTATAATAACATTGAAACATTTCTTCTTGACATTTAAAAATATTATTACATAGAGTGCTTTATAACTTCTTTGAATTAACCTATATTTGGAGGAGTTGCATAATTATGTAAATTATTTTAAAAGGAGATGGGACCATTCAATTATAATATATTAAGGTATTATTTATGATGCTTCGAAAATGTATATACAATTTTGAATAGTTTTGAACGGAGACATGTTGAACAATTTCATAAATTCGACAAATACTTATTGCATAGTGAGGGGAGCTATGAATAACTCACCATATCATCTCTAACTTTCTCTATCTCTCTTATAACATCTGAACATTTCTCTTCTTGATCATCAAGATCATTCCACACCTTCTTGTCCAAAGAACTTATCTTGGTAATCTTTTCAGCAATTACTTTCAGCTGACTGGAAAAGTAGGTGTTCACCTCTTCTTTCATTGATGTGAGAGATTTAAAATCATGTTTTTCTTGATCTATAAAAAAAATATTATGCCGAATGTAGTAATAAATCAGAAACTTAATGCCAAAATTTACATCCAAACGACAAATGAAGCCCATCATCCTATATACTGCATTTCCGTTTTTAGTATTTTTGACACCCAGCAACGCCTTTAAAGGAAGTGTCTATTATAGATGTCTATCACTCACTTGCAAACATCAAATAATCGATTATTCATTTAAGTATAACTGTAAAGTAAATTATTAATGAGCAGTTTGGCTAAAGTACTTATCAAACCTGAATTATAAATTTGTCAAATAGTTTTGTAAATATAAACACCAACAGCATGAGCTTGTAGAAAGTTTTCATAAAATACTGTTAAATTAAAAGATAAACTGTATTATTAACACAATTTGTATTTAGTTGCAATACACACTTGATGTTCATCTAAAGATCAGTAGTTGACAAAAATCTGGCAACTTTATCTTTATAAGAAATTTATCTTATTTGGATAAACTGCAAAAACTATAATATAACAATTCTGTTATTCTCATTAAGTGAAATTACTCTGTATTGCAACCACGAAGCAATACTTTCAATTTTATTTTTCTGTTTTATATGTGAACACAGTGTTACATACCTGTGCAGTCATATCCGTCAATCTCACACTCAAAGCAGATCAGTTTGTCACATTTCTTACAAGCTCTCACTAGAACCTCTTGATGATGTTCACATGTTGGTTTATTGTAGCTGGCAGGTGATCTCTTGTAGACATCAATGTCCACTACCTTGTGAGACTCACCATACATTGCTTTGTGCGCCTATAATTAAAAACAAGTTTTGTTGGAATCTAACAAATAGATAACCATATAACTCCAATATTTTTATTTGACGCAGTATCAAAAAGTTTGAAATTAAAAAATGTAAAAGAAAGTTGAGACACACTTGCACATGCAAATGCACATATACATATACTTGCACTTACATACATGCCTTTGTGCATTTGTATGTGTGCATGAGTGTGTGTGCATGTGTGTGTGCACGTGTGTGTGCAAGTTTGTAACAATCGTGTATAATTTATATACTAGGTGTGTGTGTAAGTGTGTAAGTATGTATGTGTGTGCATGTGTGTGCGTGCGTGTGCGTGTGCGTGCGCGCGTGTGCGTGCGCGTGCGTGTGTGTAGCAACCATGTATAATTCATATACTAGGTGTGTGTGTGTGTGTGTGTGTGTGTGTGTGTGTGTGTGTGTGTGTAAGTGTGTATGTGTGCATGTGTGTGCGCATGTGTGCGTACGTGTGTGCGTGTGTATGTGCGTGTGTGTGTGTGTGTGTGTGTACATGTGTAATAGCTTTGGATTGAACATCTAAGAAATTTACTATAAATTTGCTCGTGCACTATTTTACCTGTTGATGTTAAAAACAAAACCGATATTTACAAGTAACACAATATTGTACTGATGCCTGGCCTTGACATTTGGAGATGCATTTGGAGATGGGTTGAACTATATTTTACCTGCTGATGTTGAGTACAGAACATAACTTCACATTTCACACAGTAGCATGTAGCTATTTGACCTTGACATTCATGAGCTGTACAGTACAGAGTACTAGAATCACCAGTTGTTATGACAACCTTAGGTAACTCTTCAAACTGCAGTGAACCATACACTTCTCTGTAAGAATTTCATTACAGCCCATAATGTTTCCAGTATAATTCATGACATTCCATTATGCAAAAAAATTCCAAAAAAATATACCAACGACTTCTAGGCAGGACTTGAATACATGACCACCATCACTATTAGCATGGCTTCAAAAGTGGAGAATATTTTTTATCAACAATAAATATGAAAAGCATAGCACTATCATTATCGGTAAAGCTTTTACTGCATTATATGTTTCGAGATCACACTACATGTAACTGTTAATATTCAAGATTTGCTTGTGCAGTATCTTGTACATTTATAATAGCTTCAAGATACTTTGGAAAGTTTAAAAAAATTTGTTAGATAAACTTAAAAAATATCATTCTAGTATATGTTGGATAACTTCTACTCACCCACAAGTAGGGCAGGTCACAGTTTTATGTTTACTGTAATGTCCTTGAATACAACTCAAACAGAACACATGCTGACAAGGCAGCTCTCTGGGATCTCTCATGTCATCCCTCCTAGAGACACAATAACCACACTCATACTCTTCTGGGAGTTGCTGGGCAGCCATCTTGAAGTTTCAACATAAAACAAGTGTTATTATGTTGGGGAAAAATATGAGGAGAAGTGCACAGTTTTTTTTAGGCATAAAGAGAAAAATAAACATAAAGAGAGAGAGAGAGAGAGAGAGAGAGAGAGAGAGAGAAAGAGAGGGGGGAAGAGAAACAGAAGAAGTGTAAAAGATGAGAGATAGAGGGAAAGAGAACATCACTAGATGCAATGTTAGAATAGGTGATAAACTAGGATAGTTGATATAGGCTACAAGATTTTTCTAGTTCATCGCGCATTGCAAAACATATTATTTTCTCTAACAATTGACCTATAAAGTGTATATACATTTCTAGCAGCAAACTCATAAATGAGGCAAAGTTTTTTTATTAGAGTTAATATGCAACCACCAAAAATTAACTGCTATTCTACTGTATTAATTAGTATCTGATAATATAAAAATAGTAAAGTAAAATATGTTTTTTACCCAACTTTGTTATATGAAATGATACAGTAGCTATATTAGGTGGCTACATGTGCTATAGAGCAGTAAATAGTGAAGTGGTGCAGTATAGTTACAGTAGATGGTTATACTAGAGTAGTGCGTAGTTGAGTGAACAAATGGCACAGGGAGTGACAAATAGTTTCATTTTACTTGTTTTATAACTTTTCTTATCAAATACTTGGCAACCTAGACATTTATCGTTTTAATACAGTGATTTTACAAGATACATGCCAGAAATAAAAATATTGCTAAATTGCTTGTAGTTCTAACATATAGCCAAGGTAAAAATATGGCATAATCAATTAGTCTTTTCTCACCTATTTCTTTTAGTGATGCAGCAGTTAGTGTTTAGTTGTACTGTTGTAGTTTTGCGAGCTACTATCAGTGTGGATTAATTTTTGGGTTAGCACTGCTAGAGCATAACTTTTATACGAGGTTTGTTGAAGAGAAGGGAATAGTTGTTATAGTTGAATGAATAGATATATTTGAAACACGAATTATAAAAGACTACATCAATGTGAAAAGTATATTAGACAGTGATTCAATACAGTGTAGAGTGAGTCTGGGCGCCATGAAGGCCTTCCTTATAAAGGAAAGCTGTTTTCTGATTGGCCGGTATGTTCTGGCGGTGAGTATTGCGACGGATGGCGCTGTACTCTGCACCACTACTACAGAGAATGCAGTATTTTGCAATGTCAGCCTGAGCAAGACGAAGGGAATGTTATAATACCTTTATCATTGTAATACGGGTAAGCCTCGCTTATAATTGTTTATCTGCTTAATGGACGTGGGGAGCATACATGTCCGGGGCCCATTACACCTCCTGTCTACCAGCAAAAAGTAAAACTTTCTGATACATCAAAAACAACTGTTAGAACATAACACAAGAAAAATAAAACACTCTAAAATTTTGCATAAAAGAATATATATTCAAGAAAAATTTTGAAACTGTATGATTGAGAACTGTAAATAAAACTTGACTATATACTGCCATATGACATTCCATAGACTTTGAGTTTGAGAGCATCACAGTGAGGTTTGACTTGCGTATGCACCCAGCAAACCAAAGCTAAAATTATCTCCCTAGTCAAGATTGTTGGCCCTACGCTCATGGCTGGCAAGGGCATCTTTGACACTGGTTAGCTCAGTATTGACAGCCAGCAGTGGAGAGGTCAGCTGGTTTATTTTACTCTCGAGTCTGTAAATACGTTGCTCTAAGTTGTGTATGGTACTAGACAAGCTGGGGTGAGTGAAAAAAAGGAGTGCCTCTTTTTTTTCTTCGCAGGCCTGGCCGTGGTTTGTGGAGGTATAAGGACTTGAAATTTTCAGCTGAGTTGAGGCGTGTGACTATGACACAAGTGGTCTTTGGCTGAAGGAGGAGCAGGAGGCTTTGCTTTCGATTTTAGGCAAGGGGTCAGTCGCGATGGTTAGAGGAGGGGGAAACCTTTGGTGAGCTCCGAGAGTTTGCCCGGATGTTAGACAAGAGAATGGATGAGCCCACAAAAACTGGTCTAAAGTTGAAGCATTTAAATTGAAGAGATAGCCCGGGTGACATTTCATTGTCATCTGGTGACGGCATAGATAATCACAATATAACTAAATTCTCCCCAAGGACAGAACGTATTTATGTAGTGTAAGAGAACATGATATCTCAGGCGATGATTGGTAGTGAATTTTTATTGAAATAGACGGACGGCTATGTTGTCTGAACTTCCCAATGTATCAATATTGTCCTTGCGTGTTGAGAACAAAATCCAGTCAACCTGATATTTAAGTGGTGTCGGCAGCATGAAGTCTCTGGAGCTATGTTGGCTATCTACCGAGGGTAACGGCTGTGTCTCTGGTACAAGCTTGTCGTCCCAGGTAATCAACAGTGAAGACAGAGCGCTCGCCATGGCAGGCAGATTGGAATTTAAAAAAAACCATTAGGAACGTACTCAATGTGTGATTCACGACTTTCATCAGTCTGAGAATCACTCACTCTTTTATATGGCACTCACGAGACTGTTGACAACTGCTTAGACTGACGAAGAATCATAGATTCCAGATCTCGATCTAATAGATTTTCTGTCATTACCAAGTCCTCGTTTTTGATGGCGGTTGTCAAAATCCCCACTAAGTCAAACTCAAACTAATTGACTGAGTCACGCTGTACTGACATCAGATTAGTCTCTATACTTGTGGGAATACTCAATCTAAATTATTTACTTCCGTTACCAGCATTCAAATTTATGCTTGAATAATCAGAAGTAATTATTATGTTAGCAGTCAGCGAACATCGGCTGTTAAACATAAACAGACTGGGCAGTTTGGTTGCTGCAAGTAGTGCGGCCTTTGTGTCATCGGCGGATTAATTCCGCCCACTATTCCGCCTTCGCATAAAGAATACTTTCTTCTCTGGTTGCACAACTCCCACTCTGTCCACAGTGGCTCACCGTGGAGACTCTCGCCTGACTTTATTTTGCCGCCTTGCAAACAATCACATACAAAGTCCGGTAGATAGGATGGCAGTTGCCGCAAACGTTGACATCTCTCTAGGGCCAACGGTGATTCCTCTCTTTGGACTTCTGCTACTAAGCGAGTAATCACAGAGATGAAAGCGTCTACTGGAACCCATTTCTCATTACTGTTACTGGGACCCTCTTCCACAAGAGGTTCCCACCACCTGAGCTAGTTCTGTGTTAGGTGGCAGCTTTGAGAGAGTGTAATCAGGGAAAGCCGGCCTCTCTGTAGATGAAGGCGATTACCTGGGCTCTCTTGCCCTGTCTACTGCCCAGGGTAGGATTATCTCCTACTCTGGCCTGCTTCTGACCCGATCCCGCACTACTGGCTGTTTCCTGGGCGCAAGTATCAGGAGCACCTCATCCACTGCATTCCGGCTAGCCCAATACGGTTTCAGGCAAGCTTCATTCTAGACATAGACCTGCTCGGCACACTCTACCTTGTACATACGATTGAGCAATGCCTCGACCACACGGTAATGGCCCGCGAACTTGGGCTGTAATTTAGAGGAATGTCCACGGCGTCTAACGAGTGTAGCCATCTAGACCCAGTTCCCGCCTGATAAAGC
This sequence comes from Bugula neritina, assembly GCA_964035545.1. Classification (NCBI taxonomy): domain Eukaryota; kingdom Metazoa; phylum Bryozoa; class Gymnolaemata; order Cheilostomatida; family Bugulidae; genus Bugula; species Bugula neritina. The sequence continues at coordinate 6,751,265 of OZ037772.1, read as the reverse complement.
GGAGGCTTCTCAAAGTCCTCTCTACTCACGTGCCATTGCCTTTCACAAAACATTTCATGTTCGGCTTTCATTCTCTCTACTAGTTTCTCCACGTACACATTTACAGAGCTTTGGGAATTTGGATCATGGTAGTTTAGATAGTTGCGATGCGAGTCTTTTGACTCAACATGAGGAAGTTGGGTGTCTCAGATGTGTTCGTATGAGGCATACTGCAGTGCGTGCACTAACCTACAGGAGCACCATATCTCATTCTTCCTGACCTCAAATGAGGAGCAGACTCCAGAGAGCATCACCTGGCAGGTTGTTACGTTCGACAAGTCCATTGCCTAGCGAGTATTACAATGTAGTCCTGCTCTGGTTCACCCCTCAGAGTTGACTGAGATCACTCATTAGCTGAGACTAGAACTGAGCATTGTCTTCTTAGTGTATCCGTTCCGACAAACCTAGGTAACAGATCACATTTTGATCAAGGGTCCTGGCCACTGTTAGGGCCAACACATCTGGAAAATATAGAGTGTCAGGCCACCGAGTAAAGTGGTCCAAGAACACCAAAGTCGTCATTACCTTTGGGGGTTGGTGGCATGGCGCCTATCAGATCAACAGCTACCACCTGCCAAGGTCTTCCGGCATACAGCCATCTTTACCCCACACTGTTCAAGGGGCCAGCCATGCTTACTGGCTTGGCAGATCTCACACTGTCTCACTTGGAGCAGGACATCAGACCCATTTTCTAGATTTCTGCATAAGCCAGCGTGTGTTCCAAATCAACTCAAGACTGCTGAGAAATTGGCAGACTATTTTTTTACACTTATGGTGTCAGACCGTCTTTGTTGAGCCAGAGCGAGTCTCAGCAGCAGCAGTATAGCTGAAATTCAATACACCTCTTCCGCTGCTCTCCTTCGCTCAGTACCCCCCCCCCTTTGGCCTTATAAATGTTGTCCACCAACTCAGGTAGAGATTCCTCAAGTTTACGCAGCTTACTGGCTAAGACCGGGTTAGCACGGAAAACATTTACAGTAACCATATGAGAGCCGGTCGTAAGCTGACTTTGTTCCTAGCTGAAAGTGCCCGCCAAATCAAACTGTGCTTCTAAGTCAGAGCGAGGGGGTCCCCCGTCCCATTTTTCAACATTCAAGCACTGTTTGCACCTTCTTTCAGGATGCCGGCTTAACCCGTTTGCATTGCCGTGTTTTCTCTGGGTCGATATTTGATCCGGTAGGAAAACTCGGTAAGGATTTCAAGCCATTGTGCAACCTGACTGAATGGTTTAGCTTTCTTGCACAGCCATATCAACAAGGCATGATTCGTCTGCAGCAATAACATTCTCTCGTATAGGTAAGGTCGGAAAGGCTTGACTGCATTGATTATTGCTAGGAGCTTTTTCCTGGCAGTGCAGAAAATCTTTTCGGCGGTAGAAAGAGCCTTGTTGTAATAAGCAATAACCACCTCTCGGCCATCCTGAACCTGTAAAATTACTGCACCCACATTATAATTGCTGACATCGGTGTTCAGAATGTATTCCTTGGCAGGATCGGGATATGCCAAAATAGGTGCTTTTACCACGCAATTGCACTTGAGGCCATTGAGCGCTTGCTGTTCTGCATGGGTCCACTGCCAGTAGACCTCTATTTCGGTTAGCCAATTTAGCGTAGGGCCATACGACGCGTTTTACAGACGCATGACGTACGAGAAAACCCATTTAGCCCAAAAATGGGATGTTCATGCGTCTAAAATTGTGAGCAAGAAGTGAGGCAAGCTTTTGCGTGTTTGATCTATTTTGCTTATTACCATTTAGCGAGGACACTTTTTTTATTTTATTTCACGTTTTAGCTTTTAGCGAACTGAATTAAAACAGTTTCATGCAGTTTGCATTTCTTTTTTTAAAATATATAATGTCATTTTGCCAATGATGTAGTTTTGAAAACAAACGTCCGTAGGCGAGCGGTGAAATTTATTGCTAGCATCATTGGCTAATAAATTTAAATAGCCTAATAATTTTAAATGCGTCATGTATGGTAATGCTGTTCAACTTGTGATAAGCCACACAAAACTGCCAGCTCCCACCCGTCTTCCATGTACTGGCTCGATCAGGTCACAGTCCAGAAGGTTGTGGACTTGCCAGCTCCTCTCCTTCTCCTTTTCAAGGCCCAACCTGAGCGTAAGTTGCCGGATCGGGACCATTTTCGCAGCGAAAAAAATTTCATGACGGACAGGCTTGGTCAAGCTCACGTCATGGTGCCCACTACTGAACACGTCATTGTACTCACTAAATAACCGCACCGTTTTCAGGCATGCCCTGCTACTCCTGCAGTCATCACAGGCACATCTGTAAAAGTATGCGCCGTGGTCTAGGATTAGTCCGCTACCGCCCATGGTGGGTCTACTGGGGGCCCTTCGTCATTGCACTCAATGACAGCTCTACATCTTCTTTCTGCACAGTGTGAAACTTGCCCACCACGGCTCCACGAAGGGGTCTACGCCTTACACCAAGATATTCCCTGCATGTTTACCGGTTTAGGCTATTTGTGAGTTGGATCCTTTCATGAGCCTCCTCCTCAACTACAAGCTCAGAGATCTGCTTATAATTAACCTAGAATCGTGGCCCGGGAGCATCTATATATCACGCAGCTTTGCATTACCTCAACGACTCCTAATGGTCAACCAAACTCGTTGACACAAATGAGCTTTTACCAGGCCATAACTACTGACGACTTGCTAAAGTCTATGTTATACTTATGTTGCATCAAAAATGACATCTCAAAGATGGCATCTTCCTTGAGCTATCTAACAATAAGCGTCTCACTAATTGCTTGATTTCGGACTCCACTAGCAAGCTCAATGATGCCATAAAAGGTAATCCATGACTCGCCTGCCAACGTGCCATATTCCCCTTAGTACAGTTTGGTCTTTCATGCTGAGTGTGTCGAAGAGTCAACATCTCAAGAGGTTTGTAGTAAATCCTGAATTCTGCAGGATGGTAGCAGTTTTGCCCAATATTTTGACTGGCAAGAAAAGGCCGCTGCCATAGGGTTGTACTTTAATTCTCTTAACACTCTCGACCTCCGCACGTAACACTTTTGAAGCTTTGAGTTTGGGCAAGGCCTGTGTATAACGGCTAAGAAGTGGTCTCAGAGGTTGCAGAGGCACATCTGTGGACTCGGCGTGCAGTGTTACCTTTTTATCAGATTACTTTTTTGCAGCCTGCTAGAACAGTTCTGAAGTGGCCAGGTGGGAGCAACACGCCTGTCGTACAGCTTGCCAGTCCTTCTTGGCACCCTGCCATTCACTTGGAGGCACTCTTGACATCCTTGCAGATTTTAAGCAACTCTCGCAACTGGTGAGTAACCTTTGGCCCGCGCCGGGCAAATGAGGCCATAGGCCAAGGTGGCTTAACTCCCGTCATGTGAGTTGCAGACATTCCCTGCGAAGATGTCTGCAACTGCCGCATTCCCAACATGCAGTAGCCCATCCGGTGGCAATGTCTGCCCCGACATCTTGAGTCTCTGAGCAAGCCAGCCATCTGGGACTGCGTCAGTGCCGCCACTAACATTTCCACTACCTCCGTCATGTGAGCAAATCCAGTGGCTAAAGAAGGGCTTGCAGTGACGGCTAAGTGAGCTGTCAGTTCTGACTCGGGTGTAGTGTCCAATAGCTCTGTCTCAACCTGATGAGAGCTCACACAGCTCCTGTGCAACTGTTTAGCCTGCAAATGAGTCTCACCTTTCCTCACCTTGTTTTGACTCTATTTGCCAGGAATTGGTGGTGAAGTTGTAGGTCACCCAATGATTGCACAATGGCATCGTAGGTGTAACGCTTCCGGTGTCTTGGTGACAATTTGCCATGCGCGATTTGTGCCAACCGTTTGGTGGCTTGCTCTTGCAAGGTTGTGCATGGTTTGCACCAATTTCTAACCCCAGTTGTAGAAGTGCAACCCGAGATGCCCACTTAGAGATGGGCACAACGTTTCTAAACTTTTGAATAAATTGCTCTACATCTTTACTAACATTAAGGATGGGGGCTTTCAGACGGGCTCTGTTACCAGATATTACGCTGTCTGCCTCCTCACCCGCAATGTCGGATTATTCTGACTCTCAAGAGTCTTGGGCTCACCTTCAACAGGATTTGAAGCCTCTGTCGGTTTTGCGGGCTCTGACGGTAATTGGTTTTCTCCATTGACAGCTTCTTTTTTAGCACTTTTTTGTCCAGCTTTGACCATCTATAATCCTCTCTAGGAACAGAGTAGCAGTTGCATCTGCACACAATTATTTCACTGCTGCCACCACTATTATAGTTTTGCGGGCTACTATCAGCATGGATTATATTCTGTGTTTGCACTACTAGAGCATAACCTTCATAAGAGGTTTGTTGGAGAGATTGGAGTAGTTGTTATGATTGAACAAATAGATATATTTGAAACACTAATTATAAAAAAAACTACATCAATGTGAAAAAAGTATAACAGACAAAGATTTAATACAGTAGTGAGCTTCGTAACAAGTCAAATCGTAGGATTAGTCTGGGCACCCTAGAGGCCCTCTCTATACGGGGAGGCTGTATTCTGATTGCCTTTGCTCTTATCATCACTAGGTATATATAATGCACTGCAACATTAACTTTGATCGCTAAAATTAGAATTTCGAGAGTCCTTAGGCTAGATATGCATATAAGCTGAGTATGCATAAAATAACACTATCAGCATCTCCAATATAAAGAGTAATATTATGAGTATAATCATTGAATACACGCATGCCTCTTATCAACATAATAGATGGGTAGAACACGTTGAAGTTACAGTGTACACAGCTGCAGATGCCTATTTAGTTTTGCATTTGCATTGATGTGTATGTAACAATTTACCAATACCTACTTATTTTTATATCTTAATCAATCACTTGCTAATTTCAATATTAAACATAAAGTTACATATTTTTATTGGTATGATAAGCAAGCAAAATTTACAAAGTTTTATGGCCTATAAATTTTTGGTTCATAACTGTGGAGAATGTCCTTTACTGCAACAGCTGTTACTCTCACATATCTATTATATATTATAGTGTGACATGTAACCAGAAATATATCTGCAGGTGGTTGTCCAGGAAGGTAGTCACAGATCTCATCTTCTGGTGGATCATCAAAGGTGGTGTCAGCTTCACCAACTAATATTTTTACATTAGCCATTTTTTTTCTTTGAATATAGAATGTAAAAATATCGTGTTATAGCTTAATTTAACCAGTAAATTACAATGCTGGTTTTAGGTGCAGTATCCCAGGAATTGTTCTCCATGTTACATAGCTGCCAGTGTGCCAAACGCCATAAATCTGTTATTGTCAATAAGTGTTGACCAATCAAATATTAGGATGCATCTAATAACATCACCCAGAATTTTTGGAGAGCCAAAAATAATCTTATTTTCAAAGGCATATTTATAAAAAAGATTGATTGCAAGCTTCACTAAATGTAAAGCAGTTTGTATGAGAATAATTATATTTCCGTGTTAAAATAACTTCATTGGCTGAATACTGCATTAGCCAAACTAACGTTGGATGATTTTTTAAAACATTATATTATATTATAAACATTATATTATAATCAAAAGGTCTTTAGCTTTCTAATAATAAATATTATCATTGGTTGTATTAGGCTTTGTATATGCAATTACAGGTATTATCCATTTAGAGCAATAAGTGAATATAAGATATACGTAATAATAATGCTGTGTTTACTTATGATATAATTAGTATATATTTTCCTAAAATGTTGTTTAGCAACATAAAAATAATGCCGATGCACAACATACTTTGCATCTGTTTAGTATCTTGTATTTAGACATAAAAAAGTCAGAGCTAATTATAAGGTAAAATACCGTAATACTGTACTATCATTGGATAGTTCTTCATCAATAAACAGGTAGTTGCCAGTGGTGGATATGAACCCCTCCTAGATGTTTCTGGTAGTTTTTTCTCAAAAGAACATTTTCAACAAGCCAAAAGAAAAAAACAATGCACCTTTTTAGTTGACCTTTTTAATTTCTGATCGATATGTTACCTTATTTCTAATTATAATTAACTTTTAACCAGCACTTTTCTTTGTAGTAATTCCTACCCTTTAGACTGTGTACTTTGAAATGAGTCTGTTTTACTCATTACATAAAGTATAGTTGCACTGGCTACAGGTTGACACAAAAGCAAGCCTATCTTGATAAAATCATATGCAAATGTAGAAACTATCAAGGAGTTTGTTCCTCATGATTAGAAAATGCCAAATTATTTTTAATCCTTTCAAAAGCATCTGGTTAGGGAAACATATGTTGTGTTCAATTTGTTATTCTAGCATTAAAAATAACAGAATGCAATAATTATAGGTTTATGAAAGTAATTTGTTTTCTTTCTAATCACAAATATAATATTTTAGCTCTTCCCACCAAGACATCGAATATATATTGTAAATTTATAAGTCTTGCATTAGGAATAACGCAGCTAAAACATTATTTTTCTTAAAGTCTTAAAAATATATAAGTGACATAATATACTACGCTAATAAATTTAATAAAGTATACCTAGCAAACTCAGCTAGTTTAAGAAAAATTACACTAGGTAAATTGCCATTATTTATTGAATGCTTGCTGCTATTAGCTTTTGATGTAATAAAAGTAAATAATTATTATTTATCTTTCTAGCTAAGGATTTCTTGCTGTAAGTTTTGCTTTTATGCATGGACAAATGTCGTAACAAAAGAGTTACATTTTTATTGCTCATAAAAATGTAATCTATAAGGCTAAGATATTTGAACTTAGCCATTAATTCATTTAATTATAAATGTCTTGCTATGTATAGCCTAAATTTAATATAATACAAAATATATACCTGTATATATAATATATTGTTACCATGCTGTATAATTAAAATCACATAATATATGTCTTTGAAATGCATTTTGCCACTCTCCAAAGTTGCAGGAACAAATATTGCATCAAGTAATAAATGATTTACAAAGTAATTACCAAACCAATGTAAAAAAGTGGTTGTATTGTAGTAAAAGAACATTACATAACAGAACGTATAATGATTTTCTCCAATCTCCATCAAATCAATATAATATATATTCCAATTATACCTAACCAATGCTAATAAACTGAACATGCATGCACGCAATTATTTGTACCATATGCAAGTAATATATTGGCTAATTAGCAACTATAATAGTTTTTTTTCATTATCTTTATTGCTTACATATGTCTAAGTTTCATTAAAATAGGATTCTTATTTGCAACCTTGCATCACAAATTACATAAAATCTAAGAACTTGAGTTGTTACATACTCATACACAAATAGACCTTCATAAAACTCCCAATGATTTTATTCAATTAATTTATACAAAAATTTTGCTCTAAAACAACTTTTCTAATTCACCCTAGAGCAGGGAATTATTACAAAAACAGCTTCTCATATATAATCTTTCGCCAGATTGTTTTTTTATTACATTTAAACTATATTTGCAAGTTATTATTGTGGTATCACTCAGGTAATCATGTATATATTATTCATAGCTGTAATGCTTTAGCAATGAATAGATCAAGTTTAATTTCAACTCTATCTAGTGCTTTTTCAGAATTAGAGCTATGTATATCATGAAAATGAAATACGATAATAGTTTTACTCGTGTCAGCTGCAGGACAAATTAACTTGAAAAGCTTACAATAATTAGATGATATTTGCATTCTTTTGAAGGTAATGGTGAAGCTACTGCAAAACTGGCCATTAGTTTAGCATACGCAATGCCACACAAAAGCGTGCTAAACAAGCAATGTTAATTTACCCTACCAGAGCAATTTGAGCCTGCATGTAATAGCTATTGACTGCTGAACCTTTATCAAGTTACTTCATTACAAGACTCATGTCGACTAATATTATATCAAATACAATACAATATGTCAATTGACAGAAAAGGAAAAGGTTTAGTTAATGGCAGTTTCATTTCTTTTCATTAGAGTATATGTTATTTGTATATAGTCATTTCTCAATAACATCCATTATTATAATTGGAAAGGTTTGTTGGTATAATTGGTAGGACTCAGGCTATTCTAACTGTTCTCAATCTGTATATATACTCAGTGATTCATGTGTAACTTTCTACTGATCAATATTAACCTCTTATATCAAAACAGCTTTATAATATGGCTCTCGTCTCCTAGCTGTGATCCACAATAATATTTTATATTCAATAAGCATGTAATGATCAATGTAGAACACCACATTTTAACCCTATTGTTATATGCTATCAATTGCTTAATAATAACTGCTTTAAGAATGGTTTTACACCATCATGCACACATACATGTACATACGGCATTAGTTTCCATAAAAAATATTTTACCTTGGTCTGGATTGTGTGGAAAAAAACTTATAATCAACAATTATAACATCTCACAATTTAGAAATTATATATAGGTATTATAGGAACTTTGTAGTAAAATATAATCTAGAGCACCATTGAATGTAGGTCAACCAGTTGGAATGTTGTTAATTATATATAACCTCCAAGCAATAAATTAGAAAACAAAATTACAATAGGCAGGTTATAGGAAAAAAAATATAAATAGCCATAGTCACCAGAGCCTATCTTTAGCTCAATTTCATAAGAACTAAAGTAGAATATGGAAAAGAAAACATGTTAAGGTTTTTAACTCACCTCTCTCACTCAATGATACAGTAATTGGTGTACAGTTATACTAGAGTACGAAGCAATGGAGTGATACAGTAGATGGTATATAGCTATACTGGAGCGGAAAACAGCTGAAGGAGTAACTTGCACTTATTGTAGGCCTACATTGCATGAAATGGCAGTCAGTTTCATTTTATCAAACTAAGCTTTTATCTTTCAGTAGGCTCTTTTGTTTCACAATATTTACATAGCCTCTGACTCTATTGAATGCTTCACCCCACAATATGCCAAAATCTATATTTTAATCAAGTCTAGCTTTGATCATAATAAAGCTGGCTTAGAATCTCATGCTATAAAACATAATATTGATTTATTGAGCAGGCATTCATTTGAAAGTGGTCAAGAAAAAAGCAAGCAGTTTCATTTTTGTAATAGCATTGTAGCCTATGCTCTTACAATATTGGTAAGTTCTTATTGGAAAATCACCTACGACAATAAAACTGATTTGGAAAAGCTGTTACTTAGTCTAAATAGGGAATTCCCTGCTTGCCATTTAGCATTGTTTTTTTTCTGAAAGGAACTGTATTGAATTACTTTTTGTCATAGCAAATACATTAATATAGTCTATTGTGAGTGTTACAATGAGCCTGGAGACCTTTGTTGGTAGATACTGTTGCATAATTTTTGTAATCATAATTATTCTAACTGTGGCTTAAAACTAAAGTTTGTATGCCTACAATTGTTACTCCAACTAAGTTAATAAATTTCTCACTAGGTGTGGCTTTTACAATTTAATAATTTTATACATAGTATGTGTCTGCATGTAAGGACTGTATACTCTGGTAAGTTAGTGGGTCGTTTAAGGTTGAACCTGTACTAGCTATTGAAGCTTTATCAACTTACTTCATTACAACACGCATGTCAACCTATATTATGTAAAATACAATACAATATGTCGATTGACAGAAAAGAAAAAGGTCAAGTTAATGGCAGTTTCATTTCTTTTCATTAGAGTATATGTTATTTGTATATAAACGTTTCTCAATAACATCCATTATGATAATAAGAAAGGTTTGTTGGTATAATTAACAGGACTCAGGCTATACTAACTGTTCTCAATGTGTATATATACTTATTGATTCATGTATAACTTTCTATTGATCAATATTAACCTCTTATATCAAAACAGCTTTATATGCTTCTCGTCTCCTAGCTGTGATCAATAATAATATTGCAAATCTAATAAGCATGTGGTGATAAATATAGAACATCATGTTTTAACCCTATTGTTATATGATATCAATCGCTTAATAGGAATGCTTTTACACCATCATGCACACATACATGTACATACCACATTAGTTTCCATAAAAAATATTTTACCTAATTGGTCTGGATTGTATGGAAAAAAACTTATAATCAATAATTATAACATCTCATAATTTAAAAATTATATGTTTTATAGGAACTTTGTAGTAAAATATAATCTAGAGCACCATTGATTGTAGGTCAACCAGTTTGAATGTTGTTAATTATATATAACCTCCAAAATTATATCAGTTATGTTCTCATGTTATAATTATACGCAGTTATTCAGATAGGAGGTCATAAACTCAATTGTACATTGCATAATATTAATAAATACTGAATGTCTTTTGTGTAATATTTCATAAATAGTATCTCGCTTTATCATGCCATGTTTTAGTAACCTGCCACTTTTTACCGCTTAGTTACTGTTTTAAAAAAACTTCCATGCCAGTCTTGCTGATTATTGAATATTCATTAATAACAAATCTTGTTGTATGCAATAGATTATAAAAGAGTTAGTATTCAAAGTGTAAACATATAAACAATAAAGTCTCACAATTTAGTCATTTTATGTCTTATGAGAATTTTCTATATATTGGAGTAACAAACTCCCAGCACTATTGAATATAGGTCAACTAGTTTGAAACCTGTTAGTTATATACAATATCCAAGCACTGAATTAGAAAACAAAATTACAATAGGCAGGTTATAGGAAAAAAATTATGAATAGCTAATCACCAGAGCATATCTATTATACCTCGACCTCAAAAGAAGTCAAGTAGAATATGGAAAAGAAAACATGTTAAGGTTTTAGCTCACCTCTCTCCTCTCAGTGATACAGTAATTGGTGCTTAGTTATACTAGAGTAGTAAGTAGTGGAGTGATAGAGTAGATGGTATGTAGCTATACTGGAGCGGAAAACAGCTGAAAGAGTAACTTACATATGAAATGGTAGTCAGTTTTGTTTTATCAATGTATATAACCCTTTATCTTTCAGTAGACTTTTTTGTTTCTCAATAATTACGTAGCCTTTGACTTTATTGAATACTTCATAATGCAATATGCCTAACTTTATCTTTTGATCAAGCCTAGCTTTGATCACAACAAAACTGGCTTAGAATCTCATGCTGTGAAACATAATATTGATTTATTGAGCAGGCATTCATTAGTAGGACTCGAGGGGAAATCAAGCAGTTTCTTTTTGTAATAGCATTGCAGCCTTTGCTCTTGCAATATTGTTAGGTTCTCATTGGAAAATCATCAACGACAATAAAATTGATTTGAAAAAGATGTTACTTAGTCTAAATGGGGAATTCCCTGCTTGCAATTTAGCATTGTTTTTTCTTAAAGGAACTGCATTGAACTATTTTTTCTCATAGCAAACACATGTATATATAGACTATTGTGAGCGTTACAATGTGCGTGGAGACTATCATTAGTACTAGCATAATGTTTTTTAATCATAATTATTTAGGCTGTGATTTCAAACAAGTGTTACTCCAACAAAGTTTGTTAAATGCTCACTTGGTGTGGCTTTTATAATTTAATAATTTTATATATAGTATGTGCCTGTATGTATGGACTATACTCTGCTTAGTTAGTGGGTTGTTTAAAGTTTAAACTGCATGCACTATATAGCTATTTACTATTGAGGCCTTATCAATTTACTTTACTACAACGTGCATCTCAACTTATATTATATAAAATACAATACAATATGTCAATTGATAGAAAAGATTAGTTTAGTTAAAGCCAGGTTCATTTCTGTTCGTTAGAGTATATGTTATTTGTATATAATCGATTCTCAATAACATCCATTATGATAATAAGAAAGGTTTGTTAGTATAATTGGCAGAACTCAGGCTATACTAACTGTTCTCAATATGTATATATACTTATTGATTCATGTATAACTTTCTATTGATCAATATAAACCTCTTATATCAAAACAGCTTTATATGGTTTTCGTCTCTTAGCTGTGATCAGCAATAATATTTTATATTCAAGAAGCATTTGATGATCAATGTTATAGAACACCACATTTTAACCCTATTGTTATATGCTATCAATTGCTTAATAATAATTGCTTTAAGAATGGTTTTACACCATCATGCACACATACATGTACATACCGCATTAGTTTCCATAAAATAGATTTTACCTAATTGGTACGGATTGTGTGAAAAAAAACTTATAATCAATAATTATAACATCTCATAATTTAAAAATGATATGTTTTATAGGAACTTTGTAGTAAAATATAATCTAGAGCACCATTGAATGTAGGTCAACCAGTTTAAATGTTGTTAATTATATTTAACCTCCAAAATTATAGCAGTTATGCTCTCATGATATAATTATACAGTTATTCAGATAGGTGGTCATAAACTCAATTGTACATTGCATAATAATAATGAATACTGAATGTCTTTTGTGTAATATTTCATAAATAGTATCTCGCTTTATCATGCCATGTTTTAGTAACCTGCCACTTTTTACCGCTTAGTTACTGTTTTAAAAAAATTTCCATGCCAGTCTTGCTGATTATTGAATATTCATTAATAACGAATCTTGTTGTATGCAATAGCATAGATTATAGATTATAAAAGAGTTAGTATTCAAAGTGTAAACATATCAACAATAAAGTCTCACAATTTAGTCATTTTATGTCTTATGAGAATTCTCTATATATTGGAGTAACAAGCTTCCAGCACTATTGAATGTAGGTCAAATAGTTTGAAAGCTGTTAGTTATATACAATATCCAAGCAATAAATTAGAAAACAAAATTACAATAGGCAGGTTATAGGAAAAAAAGAAAAATAGCTATAGTCACCAGAGCATATCTTTAGCTCAATTTCATAAGAACTAAAGTAGAATATCAAAAAGAAAACATGTCAAGGTTTTTAACTCACCTCTCTCACTCAATGGTACAGTAATTTGTGTTTGGTTATACTAGAGTGGTATAAGCACTGGAGTGATACAGTAGATGGTATGTAGCTATACTGGAGCAGAAAACAGTTGAAGGAGTAACTTACATATAAAATGGTGGTCAGTTTCCTTTTATCAACGTATACCCTTTATCTTTCAGTAGACTCCTTTCTTTTTCAATATTTACCTAGCCTTTGACTCTATTGAATGCTTCACTCCACAATGTGCCAAAATCTATATTTTAATCAAGTCTAGCTTTGACCATAATAAAGCTGGCTTAGAATCTCATACTATAAAACATAATATTGATTTATTGAGCAGGCATTCATTTGAAAGTAGTCAAGAAAAGATCAAGCAGTTTTATTTTTATAATAGCATTGTAGCCTATGCTCTTACAATCTTGGTAAGTTCTTATTGGAAAATCATCTACGACAATAAAACTGATTTGGAAAAGCTGTTACTTAGTCTAAATGGGGAATTCCCTGCTTGCCATTTAGCATTGTTTTTTTCTTAAAGGAACTCTATTGAATTACTTTTTGTCATAGCAAATACATGAATATAGAGTATTGTGAGTGTTATACAATGAGCATAGAACCCATTGCTGGTACTAGCATAAGTTTTGTAATCCTAATTAGTTTAGCTGTGGCTTCAAACAATTCTTTCTCCAACAAAGATTGTTGAATGCTCACTCTGTGTGGCTTTTATAATTGATTAATTTTATATATAGTTAGTGCTTGTATGTATAGACTATACTCTGCTAAGTTAGTGGGTTGTTTAAGGTTGAACCTGTACTAGCTATAGTTATTGACTATATATAATATCGAGTTATTGAGGCTTTATCAAATTACTTCATTACAACATGCATGTCAACTTATATTATACCAAATGCAATACAATATGTCAATTGACAAAAAATGAAGAGGTTTAGTTAATGGCAGTTTTATTTCTTTTCATCAGAGTATAATATGTTATTTGTATATAGTCGTTTTTCAATAACATCCATTATGATAAGAAGAAAGGTTTGTTGGTATAATTAACAGGACTCAGGCTATACTAACTGTTCTCAATCTGTATATATATTTATTGATTCATGTATAACTTTCTATTGATCAATAATAACCTCTTATATCAAAACAGCTTTATATGGTTCTCGTCTTCTAGCTGTGATCAACAATAATATTTTATATTCAATAAGCATGTGATGATCAATGTAGAACACCACATTTTAATCCTATTGTTATATGCTACCAATTGTTTGATAATAATTACTTTAGGAATGGTTTTACACCATCATGCACACATACATGTACATAGGCCTACCGCATTAGTTTCCATAAAAAAATATTTTACCTTGGTACGAATTGTGTAGAAAAAAACTTATAATCAATATTTACAACATCTCACAATTTAAAAATTATATCTTTATAGAAACTTTGTAGTAAAATATAATCTAGAGCACCATTGAATGTAGGTCAACCAGTTTGAATATTTTTAGTTATATATAACCTCCAAAATTATAGCAGTTATGCTCCCATGTTATAATTATACAGTTATTGAGATCTATAGGAAGTTATAAATGTAATTGTATATAACATATAATGATAATTACTGAGATTTTTTTGTGCGATATGTTATAAATAGCATCACGCTTTTTCACTCCATATTATAGTAACTCGCCACTTTTTTCTGCTTTATTATTGCCTTAAAAAACTTCTATGCCAGTCTTGCTGATCATTACGTATTCATTATTTAAGAATTTGGTTGTATGCAATCGCATATATTATTAAAGATTGTAAAACGGTTAGTATTGGATGTTTAAACAGTGTGTATAGAAAAGCTACATTACTTTATAAATTTCTTTTATAAATTAGAATGAAAAACATTTGCATGCAGCAATAAACAGTTGCGAGCATTATATAAGTTAAGATTAGAACTATTTGCAAACACATACTATAGTTTTAGCTAGCTCACTGAAAATGATTATTGGCCACATAACTAGCTTTAAACTTGTGTGTTTTATTCCTTTTTATTTTCGTTAAGTGTTAAAACAGCTTTTTGTGAAAAAGCTTCGACTTCAGTTGAAAAGTAAATAATTATAACAAATATACTGTTATATAGTATAATAGAGTGCTATATAGTATAATTTTTATTAATAATATAATATAATATGTGTACATGCTTTGATGTTATGCTATAAACAGGCAACTTCCCAATATTAGTTTAATATAGTTAGATAGCATAATATATATGCAAAAATTATATATTAGAGTAATAATTATTCTGGTAACCAACTCTGATTAAGCTCAACCTAAATACAATTTAAAGCAATCTCACAAACACAATTACTTAGATAGTATTGAACATGAGTTTATCAGGATTTGTACTATGGGTAAGAATCATACTGAAAATGGTTTCTGTGACTGCTGAAGAGTTTATGAAATCACATCCATTATATGGGTCGTTTAAAAAAGTGTTGTCAGACTTGTGAAAAGTCATTTCATTTAGAATATATTGTAGTTATAAGAACAAAATATTATCCCATTAAATCCAAATGTTAAACAATAGAATGACAATGTAAAATGTGGAACATATATTAACAATCAAGTCCAACATAGGCTTAGCGCATTATTTAGGTTTCTATTTCAAAATGATACAATTTCTTGTCTCCCCAACCAGGTACAGCCAGTATTCCATCTCTGATACTCGGTACTCCAGCAAAACAAGTTGGTAACTTATCATGAGTCAATGTCTTGAGAATAACGCCTGTCAAATATTTAAAAATATACACTGCCTTGGGAACAAAGTTAACTGGAAGGTTTAAAACAATATCAAAGTGCACTCAGTTTACTTCATAATTTATAGACAAGGTGTGTGAATTATGTGAAAAAATGTGGGGATACACAAACTTAGATTTCAGCAGTGTGACTATATTATGGAGACAGTAATTTGATGCAGCAGAAACAGTATTTCAAAAACTTTCAAAATATGTTTTGCTAATAATTTTCAACAATTCAAACACTTTTGATGAACTCTAAAATTATATTTAGAGTTTTCTACTCGCAGCATACACATGCT
The DNA here is from genome assembly GCA_964035545.1 of Bugula neritina. Classification (NCBI taxonomy): domain Eukaryota; kingdom Metazoa; phylum Bryozoa; class Gymnolaemata; order Cheilostomatida; family Bugulidae; genus Bugula; species Bugula neritina. The sequence goes on along the minus strand of OZ037772.1, from coordinate 6,735,289 downwards.
TAAGCAACCGTACCTGATGGAGAAATGATGTAAAGCAACTTCAATCTTCTTCTAGAAACATAGATGAGACCATTAGAATCTGTACAGACACTGTATCCTCCTGTTACACCATCACATGTCCAGACAGCAGTCAGCTCTCCGTTCTCTACTTTGTACTTTATCAGTTTATTTCCACCAACTTCTAGCAGATGACCATCTGGTAGAAAGTGTAGACCGACTGGATACACATCAGGATGAATAGTCTCTGTCTGTTTAGTGGTGAAGTCATAGATGATCAGCTGTTTAGTATCTGGATGATTCACCACAACATATCTGTCAGAGACTGCCATTACTGCTGCAACAGTACTTGTTCTATCGAACTGAAACAGTTGTTGTCTCTTTGTGATATCACCAGCTAAAAACATCTCTACCTTATCTATGTCACCTTCTCTGTGCAGAATGAAAACATTCTGAGGAGTCTCAATCACCCCTGTTACTCTCTTCTCACTTGTACTGTATTCACTCAGCTCATTACCCTCTCTACTCAGTAACTGCATTCCATTCTGTGTACCTATGAGTATGTCACCATCTTGTCTGTGATTGGCTGAGTAACACCACCTACTTGTCTCATGTTCAGATATGAATGTCAGTGAAGAAGGAACTGTTACTAGACTGACATTCAGTAGTCTACTTGCGTTTTGACCTGCGTTGTGACATTAAGATATAATATATAGTTAGTCATTAAGTACAATTATTGAAAATCAATTTTCATCAGAAAGCATAATTTTATTTTTTCACAAATGTTTCCTAATTTTATTTCTGTCAGCATAAACCTATAACTAAGAAAATGAGATGATTATCTGATAAAATTGCCACAAGTTTCGTACATTTTTGCTTATATATGCCTGTAAAAACTATAAAGATTATATATGTCTATAATATGCGCAATTTATGTATGTTATATGTGCATTTAATATGCATGCATGTAATATGCATGCATGTATATATGCCTGCCATGTATATGTCTATATACAGTATGTATGTGTGTATGTATGCATCTATATATGTGTGTGATATGTGCGCACGTATATAGTATAACATAGTAATACATGTAATGGTTTGTTATAAAGTATTAATTTAACACACTGCATGACTATGGTGTTTGACTGTCATACAAAGAAGGAATAATAATATATTCATACTTTAACTTTTTAACTTCAATAAACAAACTGTAAATTGGGTTATCAACATGGTTTAAAGTAAAGGTTATTGTCTTGCAGTAGAGGCTACACATGAAATGTAATGACTAACAGTTGTAGGTCTCTAGCAGCTTCTTTGAGAAATAATTATGGTCTTTCAGCATATATAGTGTGCAAATGTAATTTGCTGCCCACAGCATATAATTGTATGTAGGTAGTGATATAATATACATCCTACTTTATTGTTTATAATCTACTGTAATAAAGTTTGGTAAGTCATCATTTTGAGAGAGCCAACTAATTGGCAGATGTTTTCTGATTGTTATAGCCAAGATATTTTCAAAAAGAACGTCACAAACCTGTATTTATTACAGTTGGTGGATCAACAAGTTCACAATCACCCAGTTTATCTGCATCATGTCTGATCATCTCTTCTGTTACTCTCTTCTTCTGTCTGATCTTCTCAGTCACATGACCATCTTTCAGCAGACAATGTACCTCAGCTTGTGTCTTCTCCAATCCATCTTTCTTCAGCATCAGCTTGTTGTAGAAATCTTCCACCTGATTGGTCACCTTAGCCTTGTGGTTTGTAACTCTGTCAATCAGCTCTTGACTCTCATTAGTTAGTCTTTGGATCTAAAATGTTGCTGCTGTGTAAACAAGATATGCATTTCAAAAAACAATTTAATTGGTTTATATGTTTATATGAACGCATTTTGACTTAATTACATTTTCAGCTTGTTTTAAGCTCAAACTTTATATGGCAAATTTTGATCAGTTCAAAGAAAAGTTTTTTAATCGCAAAAAGTTTTAATTTTTAGTGAAAAATAATTATTTTAATATTCACACTTGCCTTCCTGTCTGTTTTGAAAATATTTAGCAAAAATGAAAAATCTCTTGGAGTGAAATTTTTAATTTGAATTTTTACATTTCTAGATTAGTTTCCGACTAAGAGTTTTTTGAGAAAAGTTTGTTTGGGTTCACTGAAGATACTTTTGTTTTCACCCACAAAACTTTCAATTTAGTTTATTGGCTAACATGGAATAGTTTTTTAGTTGTCACAAATAAATTCTGCATTCTAGTACATGTATGAAGCATTTATTCCTGTATTTTATAAGTGTTGCTGTCTAATTTTAGAATATAGTATCATATGGTAATCAATTTTCAAGAACATATCAACAATAATTGTTATATATTAAAAAGATGCAAAATATACTATTACAAATACTTTATTATCACTTTGTTTTGTAAGCCAAACTTGTGTGAAGTTGTATATAGCTATTACGGATTTTAAATACCTAATGAGAATATATATAAATACGCAAGATAGCGATATTAAATTTATTACACATTGTTAGTGTTGACCTAAATTTTTTTCTAAAGTTTAATCATTTGAGGATACATACACTTTCAAAAATGTTGGTGTTTTAAAAATGAATCACAAAAAGAAACTACAACTAACCACTCACCATCTCATTTCTAACTGTCTCGATCTCTCTTATAACATCTGAACATTTCTCTTCTTGATCATCAAGATCATTCCAAACTTTCTTGTCCAAAGAACTAATCTTGGTAATCTTTTCAGCAATTACATTCAGCTGACTGGAAAAGTAGGTGTTCACCTCTTCCTTCAGTGATGTGAGAGATTTGAAATCATGTTTTTCTTGATCTGCATATAGAAAATACATTACTAGTTAAATTTTCAGTATTTAAATAATTGTAGCTGCAACTACATAGAAGCTTTAGTTTGGATACCCATAATGCGCATGAAGCCCATGACTACTATATGTTTTTATGTTCAGCTTTTTACAGCCCAAAAGACCTATTAGACCAGTATAACATATATTACACATTTCTTAAAAAAAATGAGTGATCAAATAATTAGGCAAGTAAATCACGTCAAGTTATAAATTATGAGAGAGAAGTTAGGATGCAAGGCTTATTTACCTCATTATTAGTATTTTGTCAGTTACCAATTACAGCTAAGTATTATTTTAAATGCAATACACAAAATAATTCATCACATAGGAATTTGGAATGAAATTGTTGCTTAATCGAAATATAAGCTGTATTTTTTTTATTTGTTGTTGGCTGAGCACATGTAATATAACTGTAACAACCATTAAAAGGTGGAAAAATCTCACAACTTAAACTTTATAAATATTGTGATAAACTTGTGGGTTGAATGTAACTTAGTGCAGAACAAGAAAAGTTGAGGTAGAAGAGTTCAAAATGTTTTATTGTAGCAGAAATAACTTTGACTTACCCAGGCGAGCTCTATAAGTAGTAGACTGATTCTACACTGGAACTCGCCTGCTTTTATACACAGAGAACAAAATAACATGTAGACAAAAGATCTTTTGTGGTCCGAAATTTGGCAGCTCCAAAATTTGCCAGAGCCGAAACTCGGACCACAAATGTCCAGTATCAGTATTAATGCAAAACGATAAAATAGCAACGCAAAAGAAAATAACCCCGGAATGCATATTTCAGCAAAATTACATTATGTTGAAAGCTTTAACAGTAATCACAATAATTGGGCATTAGCAAGCTAGCTTACTACAATTACAGAATTCAAAACGATACGCAACAGTAATTACAATAAGCGCAGTTATTTCAGAACTAATAGAGGATGAGAATCCATTACACTATGTTAGCTTATTCTTTAAAAAAACAACAGCAAAGTCAAGTATAATTTCATTATAAGCGGCATCAATTTGTATTGCAACCAACAATACTTTCAGTTTAATTTATCTGTTTTACGTGTGTAAACTTTGCTACTCACTTGTGCAGTCATAGCCATCTATCTCACACTCAAAGCAGATCAGTTTGCCACATTTCTTGCAAGCTCTCACAAGAATATCTTGATGATGTTCACATATTGGTTTGTCATAACTAGCAGGTGATCTCTTGTAGACATCAATGCCCACGACCTTGTGAGAATCACTATGAAGTGTCTGATGCCCCTAGAATGTGAGATAGGATTTTTTTGAAGTGACTTTATTAAAGTTGTTGAAAAAGCAGAAGCATATTTCTAAAAAATGTCTGCGCTATATATATGATCACATGAGACATTTAGCTTGTTGTATAATTTACAGTGTATTTGTCATGTGCAGTCAATGACTTACTACGGAGTGCACATTCAAAAATGGACCAATTTCTTTCAACAATGTATTCTGCTTCCAACTTCAAAGCATCACTTCAAAAGCTAGACACATAATTAAAAATTAACAATAACTTTAATCTAAAGTATATGCTCTTTTCAGCTGATTATAAGTATAAGTGAACCATTTAAATGAAGAGATGAGCAGTAACAAGTGCTGTTTAATAGACTCAACTTTACCTTGCATTGTTTTAAGATACTATCTACATATAACGAACAAAAAAAACGCTTCTATAAATTCAGTTAGTAGAAGAAATTGGTCAGTTACATGTTTTAAAACAACCAAGAGGAGCAACTCTGTAATACAAGCATCCTTTAAATATATAAAGGTGAAATTAAAAGTAAATGATTTTACCAAAAGAACTTTTTCATCCACTGTTGCATTTCAGACTTCAATTTTTAATATTGTAGTAAATATCTAGATATCAAGTTATCCCCCTTTGCCCCATTCCCATAACTAGTATTACAGACACAGTCTCAGTTATTATAATACTTATGGTTTACCCTTTTCTTTATTCTTACAACAATAACTTATTACAATACTCTTGGTTGATCCTTTTCTTTATACTTGTAAACCGACAGATGTACCGATATCGGCAGGTGGCTACAGGCAGACCGAATGTCGGTTACCGACATGTCCAGTGTCGGTAACCGACACGACGAATGTCGGTAACCGACACGACGAATGTTGGTACCCCTGCCGAATATTGGCTCCGCTGTCGATGGAATGTTCTGAAAGGCCCAAATCCCCGTCTTTTGTTAGTATAAAAGCACGCGTTTTTTGCCCAGCTCAGCACTTCAGCGCTGGAGTCTGAGCTGTATACATCTTTGTTATAATAAAGATCACTATACACACACGAAGTCACACCTCTCTTGTCTCTTTTATAGCAAGGAGTTATGTTCTCTGCCTGATTTCATTCTATAACCCACAAATCTACTACAATATGACCATTCCATATGGTTACAAAATTATAACTATAAACTCAAATTGTTTATAAAAATGCACTATAAATAGTTTAAATACTATTTGCTCACATCCCTATTTTATATGAGACTAAGAGAGAATATAATTTTACCTGCTGATGATGAGAACAGAACTTGTCTTTGCATGTCACACAGTAAGACACTGCTATTTGACCTTGACATTCACGAGCTGTACAGAACAGAGTATTAGAGTCACCAGATGCTATGGTAATCTTTGGCAGACTTTCAAACTCTATTGATTCATACACTTCTCTAAAATTGATAAGTGTTGAGATTTTGAAAAAAAAATTCGCAAATAAATTTAGCAATCCTGTATAAACAAATTAATTTTGCTATGACACTGATGAAATCATTCTTATCTGTTTTTCGTAGTATTTAAGCCTCCTTTCAATCTCATACAATAATAATATATTTGCATGTGTGTAAAAATGTACTTTTTAATTATAATTTTTATAAATTTAATTTCGAGTAAAACCCTAAAGTTATTAAACATTCAAGTTCACAGATTGTAGTCTTTTGCAAATTAGCTGAGAGTAAGCACATGAAGTTTACAATAAGTAGTTCAAAGTCAACACACATAGATTTACAAAGACAACTAAGAACTCTTTTGTTAATAGTATTACTACAACATAAGTACTTTAAAGACACGATCAGTATATACATAGTACTTACCCACAAGTGTTAATAGGGCAGGTCACAGTTCTATGTTTACTGTAATGTCCTTGAATACAACTCAAACAGAATACATGCTGACAAGGCAGCTCTCTTGGATCTCTCATGTCATCCCTCTTAGAGATACAATAACCACACTCATACCATTCTGGTAGTTCCTGGGCAGCCATCTTTATTTTTCTCTAAACTATCATAACAGAAAACACATATTATTTGCCACAATCCGTTCATTATTGTTTTCGTTGTGTATACTCTATCAACAGAAATGCCCTATCCATTACATTAAACAGAATTAGATTTTCAATTCTTGTAATTCAGTTATCTGCGACTCAATCTATTTTAAACTAAAAATAATGTAAAAACTCACCTCAAATTTCAAATCAAAAATACAGTATAGTTATTGTACGAGGCTATTTTAAAGCAGTTGACTGTTAAATGAATTAATTACAAAGCGCAGTATGGCCAGTTTTCTTTTATCAACATAGCCTCTGTTCTTAGTTCATGTTTCATTCAGATACTAGAAAATGTAACAAAACTATTTAGCTTACCACCTAGTATATCTTGTGATTAGTCTATGTTAGAGTATCCTAGGCATCCATCAGATAAAACATTGTAATGGTAATGTAAACATACTATGTCCGCACGTATTTTGAATTATTATTATATAATTATGATCAGCTAAAGTGGTGTGTGCAAATAACAAAAGATAAGCAGCTAATAACTTTCTTCTAATTAGCTTTTCTTTATTATTATATTTTAGTTTGTAATATGTTATCACACATCACCAAGGTAAACTTACTATAACAAGTTGTATAACTGCAGGGCGGTTCTATGCTTGAATGTCTGCCGAGCTTGCCTCTTAAATGTTTTGATTGCATGAACCCAATGTCTAAACTCTAAATTAAACATAATCTTGTTATCAATAACTCTATACGCCAGTTTCTTTATTACTTAGCCTATAGTTTATATTCAATTGTGAGAGAGTACTTAGTTATTATAGGTTGTCAGCAGTCCCAATGCTATAAAACTGTATGTAGTTGGTTAGGACTTTTGCTGCTTGTTATCTATTTGTGCAATAATTAGAACAAGCTTTTAGGTATTTTCGTGCAACATTCTGCCATAAACTGAGTAAGAAAGTCTGCAGTAATGTAGATATGGGTCATTTTACCTAATTTATTACACACCATATCACTCTAGTTTGTACCTTTTGTTTTACAAATTTGCTGCTAATATATATGTTTTGCTTTAAACTAATAGAATAATAACAAATACAACTAAATAATTCAATTTTTTTCTAATTTTGCCTGACTTTTTATATTTTATATCTAATTTGGCAGATGTGGCAATGTGGCAGAATTCCTATATACATTTTGAAACTAAAAAAACAACATCGTTGTTCAACTGCGTGGCACTAAACCCAGGCAATGCTAACCAATACTTATATACAATACTTTTTATTATTAATATAAAAAAGATGCATCATGGCTGCCATTTAAACAAAAGGAACAGGGGCTATGCTTTCAAACAATTATCATATTTAAAGATTAGGTGAAAAAAACTAAATAAAACAAGTTACTGCATAATTACAAGCTAAAACTCTAACAAATTGATGCTGCAACCTTGTAACAATTACTCAAATACCAATGCAATCTGAAAGTTACTGGTGATTGAAATGCAAATGTCAAAGCCATAAAACTCATGCATTGCAAACAATATATTGTGATAAGCAAAGTTCAGGAATGATGATTATTATGGTACTTAAACTCTAACAAAAGAACTAGTTATGCAAGAAAACAGTTTAGAGCACACTATAACAACCAATTACCTTATCTTCAAAGCACCACAGTACAAGATAGCATAACATTATTGCAAAAGCTAATATTTGACTATAGATTTATTTCAACTTAGCATTACTTTGAGTAGCCATTACTTGTTACATCCAGAAAAGCATCTCAATGTAGGGGTCAAGAATTGACTAATATTGGTATTTATAGTGCAAACCATTAACTTTTCACATTCATAAGACTCTGTAGTAGGTTGTGTAAGATTGTGTACTGGATTGTGGTGCATCAGAAAAGAAGAAGTGATACAAAAGTAATTTACAGCAACATTCTGTTCTTCTGTAAAGTTGCTATATCTGAGTGTTCACTGTTAATCTCAGAAAATGGCTGTTTGAATAAGGACGGCAGAGAAATCCTTTAGTTGCCTTTGAGAAGCTTTCATGCTGTCAAGATAAAAGCTGCATTACATTTTTTTGTAAATCTGAAATATTATTCAAATAAATATTTTAAAATTTATATCTGAAATATTGAATAAAGTTTTATATATAGTGATACAATTGCTTTTTATAGTTTATTTTTGTAATAATTGCTCATCGTGTTTGAACCATGAAGTTATCAAACCACGCAAAATATTAAAGTGCAATATGCATATTTTACCACATTGATTAGAAAACAATATATCTGCCAACATTGTCAGCTGAGAGGTGAACATACAGGTTTTAATAACACTTGTCTACAACTTCTTTTAAAATCTTGAATATATTTCATGCTACATTATATAATAGTAACAATCCTACAGAGTTGTTAATGAAATGATGGAACAACTTTGTTGGCAACGTCTCTCAAAACCTTGTTTGATATATCTAGAACATATGTCTACATGCGCTTTACAGTATATTGATGTTGGCCCACATCTTACTAACGCCATCCCACACTTATGCAGAGTTATGCAAATATTCATTTTATGTGCTTACAGAATGTTGGTAGAACATTTTACAAAATATAAAATTTCAAATGTTAGGGAGAAAATAATATGATGATGTCTATATTTGAATACTGCAGCTACGTTAGTGTCAACAACTATGAAGCAATATTTTAACATGTTATCTATGTTTTTTTTTCAATTATTTCTACAATATTTAAGTTATAAGAATAATTTTTGCATTACTATTACTTATCTGTATTCAATCTATAGCCATGATATTCTAATATACTTACAACTTTTCAGCCTTTTTTACCAATTGCAAATAGTTTTCAGCTTCTATTTTTTGAAAAAAACAAATGGGTATCAATTTCTACTAGATAATCATGCTCATACTATAAGCCAGATAGCTATAGACTGTTTTGCTACAGAGGCAGCGTGGTAATAGCAAAGCATCATTTATTTATTAAATTAATTATGAACTATTGAATGTCAATATTTAGGCATTTTCTGAAATTTATTATACTTTTGTTTTCTGTTCAAAGGTACATTTCACAGGCAAATGATGAAATAAAAAATGCAATATGTTGCCCCAATTTTATTAAACTAAAATATTAGAATCATAACTTTGATCTAAGTGTACTTAGTTAGAATGAAAAAAGTTTAATCTAAAAAGAAATTGATATAATATGATAATATAGGGAAAATCCAAACCAAGACTAAATCAGAAATATGACATCAAGATTAATGAATAGACAATTTTTAGGAAAAATTATGAATAGTTAATCACCAGAGCATATCTATACCTCAACCTCAAAAGAAATCAAGTAGAATATGGAAAAGAAAATGTGTTAATGTTTTCAACTCACCTTTCCTTATCAGTGATACAGTAATTGGTGTATAGTTATACTAAAGTTGTAAGCAGTGGAGTGATACAGTAGATGGTATGTAGCTATACTGGAGCACAAAACAGTTGAAGGAGTAACCTACATACAAAACGGCAGTCAGTTTCATTTGTTTTTGTCTTCTGGTAGGTTCTTTCATCTCCTCTGGACTTACTGCACTCTGTAATATGCAAAATTGTATCTATTGATCATGTCTATAGCTTTAATCATAATAATGCTGGCTTAGAATGTTATTCTATAAAACATATTGATTTTTTGTATTTGCAAGCATATAGTTATAATAGAATCAAAAGAAATCAATTAGTATTGCTTTAGTATCTGTATCAACAGACTTTGCTCCTACTGCTTTACATATATACTAGGAGCTGTCTGAGACAATAATAAGTTAATCAGTAGGCCTATAGCCTTTGTATATTCAGTACAAGCTGAGAGCTATAGTACCCACAGCTTGCTCAGCATTTTTTGTTGCCAAAAGCATTAATTTTATTGAATCAATCAAATATGTATTGAGTTATTTTATGTAATCACAAATACATGCTATTGTGAGCATAACAATGAGCAAGAAAGACTGATGTTAATGTAGCGAGCTTTTGCCAATTGATAGTTATGTAATGTAGAGCTGTAATTTTGTGTTAGTCTGTAGCTAATCTTGCACATTTTGAGACACCCGATGATCACAAATTATGCATGTTTCACACACAACCAAACTATTTATTGGATAAGAAATAAAATACATTTTACTCTGCCTATATAAAGCTTACTATGTGCTTATAAAATAATAAACTACATTTTAAGTTAGTATTTATTTTTATAAGTAGCTTTTTTTACTTTTTTTAAACGTTCTACACAATAATAAAAGCTTCGAAGAACCGCAATTTAATATAATCATGTATTCATGCATGGCATCGTAACGCAACAATTTCTAATTATTCGGTAACTTATAACAGAATAGTTTCCACTATTTATAGTGCTATACAGTTTTGCAGTGGTAATTCCAATGCTTTTTGTATAGTTATTATAGAACCCCTTTTGTGCTTTTTTAAAGAATGTGGTATTTCGTAATTATATAATATATATCTTGGTATTGTGTGTTCTCAGCAATTGTAGAAAGAAACTGTGCTGAAAGAAGCACGTGCATTTATATCTGTATGTCTCCACTTTTTAAAATGCAACGAACTTCCATTTTTATCGTTGTATTTTTTAGCCTTGTTTTAACATTGTAGCTTTCCACTGAACTTGATTGGACAATAATATTATCATATAGCTTGATGAAATTACAAATCTTGCAATTTATAAATAAATTAGCAAGTAAAGAGATACTATTCATTATAACAAATACAACATATTTCAGTTATATCAACTAACATGCATGGTTGGTAACGTTAATTAGATGAAATATTCCTTTTTTATGAAATATATTTCAACATATAATGATAACAATGTTAGTTTATGAATGATCTTTCTAAATGTATAGAAATTCAAAATTAGCAATTTTTTTCAATAAATGTGAAAGTGAAAATTTAAACAAAATAACTAGCATAAAAGATTAGTTGGTAGAGTATAATAATATTTGAAATGATTTACTGTTGAAAAGTTATGACTATAGTTATATAATTAAATATTAATTTATGAGAATATTTGTTAGCTATCTTGTATTAAAAAACACGAAGATATAGTTGAATTGCTTTGTAAATATATATCAAACATAATTATGACATAATTTGTTATTAACACTTGTTTATTTACCGAAATAATAATTGATAATCTTATATATACGAAGGGAGAACGAAGGGAGAGCAGATATTCAGATGAAAGGTGAAACATATTTAGGATAATACAGATAAATAATTGCTTAAAGCAGGAATTTTTGAATTGTTCAACTACACAGTGCTTGAAGTTTTTACTGCATATTGAAAAGATACACTTTCTTATCACCCCAACCAGGTACAGCCAGTATTCCATCTCTGATACTTGGTACTCCAGCGAATTCAGATGGCAGCTTACTATGAGTCAGTTTCTTGAGGATAACACCTGTTTAATACATGTATACACACGTATAAAGAAATATACTACGATGATGCTGAATTACACTAAGTACAATATAACAAAAGAAAATAATATGCTGTACATATATGAGCAATACTCTGTGAAGCAAAACATTATATTAGGCTTCTATAGGCAAACATAGGTAAAATAAATACAGAACAATTAGTAATGAATACACTAAAGTCCCATATAATGTCATAGAAAAAATATATTGAAAAAATTAACATTCTTCACAAGATGAGTTCACACCAACCTCATATGGGTCATTTTATTAAGTTTAGGGATTCGAAATCTCCAGTTTTTAGCTATTTTTCCCAATTTATTTGCTATTTATGTATATATATGGGTTTGCACTCAAAACTAATAGCCTATTCATAAATACAAATGAATAATCAAGGTTGCTTTTAATTTTGCTTAATTTCCCATGTTTTTTCCCAATTATTTAGGTAGCTTGGATTTGCGAATGTCACAGTTTTTGGGACAATTGCACAAAGAAAACATTTAGTGCATATAATAATGACTGCTGCTTTAATGTTGGGAAATCCTCTTTCAGTCTTTTCTGTTATGCATGTAATTAGAACTGGTTCACAAAACATCATGTATGGTAAATTTTAATATATTTTGGACAAACTTTAATGTTAGGTAATCACAATCTGCTGATTTGTACTAAATGAAGTGAAATGACTCATATTCAATATGTACTTTGATTCAGCCAGCCCCTACATTCAGAAGCTTTCACCAGGTTTTATATTTATATTTCCCACATCAAATATCTTAATTGGTTGTTATTACAAGCAGTACCTGATGAAGAAATGATATAAATTGATTTTAGGAATTTTCCAGAAACATAGATGAGACCATTAGAATCTGTACAGACACTGTATCCATCTGTTAAACCATCACATGTCCAGACTGTAGTCAGCTTTCCATTCTCTACTTTGTACTTATTCAATTTATCTTCACCAACTCCTAGCAGATGACCATCTGGTAAAATGTGTATGCCACGTGTAAGCACATCAGGACGAGTAGTCCCTTTCTGTTTAGTGATGAAGTCATAGATGATCAGCTGTTTAGTATCTGGATTCCTCACCACAACATATCTGTCAGAGACGGCCATGAATGCTACAATACTACTTGTTCTATCAAACTGAAACAACTGTTGTCTCTTTCTGATGTCACCAGCTAAACACATGTCTACTTTATCTATGTCACTTTGTCGGTGTAGAATGAAGACATTCTGAGGAGTCTCAATCACTCCTGTTACTCTCTTCTCACTTGTACTGTATTCACTCACCTCATTACCATCTCTACTCAGTAACTGTATTCCATTTTCAATACCTATGAGTATGTCACCATTTTGTCTGTGATTGGCTGAGTAACACCAATCACTTGTCTCATGTTCAGATATGAATGTCAGTGAAGAAGGAACTGTTACCAGACTGATGTTCAGCAGTCTACTTGTGTTTTGACCTGTAAGATGATATATAGAGTAAATAATTTAGTTTGTTCCTTAGAAATAATTTTTTATTATAGAAAGCATTTATTTGCTCAAAAATTTTTCCTGATTTTATGATATAGTTACCAAAAACCTATAACTAAGAAAATTAGATGGGTATCTGATGCAATTTCTATAAGTTTTGTACATTTTTGCTTATATTATATGTCTGTAACTCCTATAATTATCATATATGTTCATATGTGCAATTTATGTGTGTTATATGTGAATATAAGATGCATACATGTATATATGCATGTGATGTATTTATGTATATACAGTATAATATTATATGTATGTGTGTGTATGCATGTACATATGTGTGATATGTGTGCACATATATAGTACATCATAGTAATACATGTAATGGTTTGTTATAAAGTATTAAATTAACAGACTGCATGACTATGGTGCTTGTCATACAAAGGAAGAATAATAATTTATTTATAATTTAATTTTTCAACTTCAATAAACAAACCGTTAAGTGAGTTATCATCATGATTTAAAGTAAAATCTGTTGTCTTGAAGTAGTGGCTACACATAAAATGTAATGACTAACAGTTGTGGGTCTATAGCAGCTTTTTAGAGAAATAGCTAAATGATCTTTCAGCTTATACAGTGTGTAAATGTATTTCGCTGCTCACATAAGATCTTGTATGTATAGGTACTAATATAAAAAATCAACATTTATAGAAGGTAGATGCATGTACCAGCCAATCAAACTTATTTACTCTCCATATAAACCAGAGGTTACTAAAACAGATGATGAACCAGCTGTACTTGTACTAATCTAGGAAGCACTGTTTCCTGTTTGGCAAGAATAGATAAAGAGCTGCGGAACAGACTGGGCAAAGCAAGTGTGGCTTACGGAAAATTGCAGCAGAGACTTCAGAACAGCAGACGTGTATCCATAAGGGTAAAGTGTAAAGTCTACAAAACACTTCATGATGTTCTCAGGTTTGCTGTATGGAGCAGAAACATAGACATTATAAAGGATACAGGTGAAGAAGCTAAGCGCTTGCATGATACGGCAAATTGGAGACATTTGCTGTAAAATGGTATGACAAAGTTCTGAATGAAGAAATACTAAGACGTGACAACTTGCCAAGCATGGCTGACATCCTTATAAAAAAGAACCTGAGATGGGTAAGCCATGTGCACATGATTGAAGCTAGCCGGTTATACCAAGAAAATTGCTCTACTTTCAGCTGAAAGATCGCAAAAGGAAAAGAGGGTGGCCTAGACTCAGACTTACAGATGTTGCTAAGAGGAATATGAAATGGAGATCAATCAACTTGAGTTCCTGGAAACAGCTAGACCACTGACAACAGAGTTGCGTGAAGAACTGCACCCAAATTTAAGACCAATTGAGAAACATTCACATTTGTATCGACTGACTGAAAGAGAGAGAGAGAGAGGGAGAAAGAGAGAGAGAATATTTTGCAAGTCATTTTTTGAAAGATCCAACTAATTGGCAGATGTTCTTTGATTGTCAATTAAAAACATCACAAACCTGTCTCTATTAGGGTTGGTAGATCAGTGAGATTACAATCACCCAGATCTTCTACATCGTGCCTTTCCATCTCTTTGGCTAGTCTCTTCTTTTCTCTGATCTTCTCAGTCACATGACCCTCTTTCAGCAGACGATGCACCTCAGCTTGTGTTTTCTCCAACCCATCTTTCTTCAGCATCAGCTTGTTGTAGAAATCTTCCACCTGATTGGTCACTTCTTCTTTGTGATTGATAACTCTGTCAATCAGCTTTTGACTCTCATTAGTTATTCTTTGGATCTAAAAGCAGAAATTTTTGAGCCCAATATATAAACATTTAAAACTCAGATAGGAATATTATATAGCTGTCGTGTTAAAAAATATTTGGACCTTAAATAACTTAAATTTATTTTCATCCGCAGCACTTGTAAGAAAGTAACTTCTGATTTTCTGTAAAAGATACTTAAAGCAGAAACGGATTGAAAGATAATTCCTTTGCTTATTTATTACTTTCAAAATAGAAACTAATGTGATATTATACATACTCTGCATGTCTTGAAATATTTTCCTTTTTGAACAAACCATAATTTAATTTATAAAATTACTATACAACTCGTTTGTTGACTGCTCTCATAAACATGAAAATAATTATGATGATGGTTGTGGTTTCCAGGCAATTTCAATACTAGCTAATTGAATACTGTAAATAATTCTGTGATGATTGTGATGAGACTTAAAACAAGCAATGATATGTGAAAGGCAGTTAACTGACAAACTCACCATTTCATTTCTAATTGTCTCTATCTCTCTTATGACATATGAACATTTCTCTTTTTGATCATCAAGATCATTCCACACCTTCTTGTCCAAAGAACATATCTTGGTAATATTTTCAACAATTACTTTCAGCTGACTGGAAATGTAGGTGTTCACCTCTTCCTTCAGTGATGTAAGAGATTTAAACTCATGTCTTTCTTGATCTAAAGTTTTGATTTGATTACGTAATGCAGTGTTTCAAAACAGTCTAAAGCATTGAACATATGTAAATTTCACCAAGCAAAGTTTGTTTTCGGTAAGCACCAAAATAAAATATTTCCTTGTTATATTGTTGCAGATTTATTGATCATACAATAACTTGACTTTCTATTGAGTCAAAATTCAATAGGAACTTTTCCGGGGTACTAAGTTATTTTAAATTGTAAGTCACAATTATCATTTAATTAAATTAAGATCGGGCAGCAGTTATCTGTTATACGTTTACTAAATTGTTGTTTAATCTTACATTTGCGTAGCCCATTGCATTGTACATTATAGTTTAGAATAAACTCCACATTTGCTATAACCAATTAACAACAATATAGACTCTCAAGTGGTGAGTTATTTTTTGTTCAGTCAGATGTTGAAACTGGAAAATATTATTTAATTATAAAATGACAGTGTATGAGCTTTGTTCAAGTGATTAAGAGTAATAATCAATGAATAAATAAAATAAGTGTTCAAAAATTTAAAAAATTCTCATGGATACATAAAGATACTGACTGATCTTAAAAGATAAGCAAAACCATTTTTACTTTGAGGACTAAATTGTTGATCATTTTGTGTTTACAAGCTCATGTGAAAACTTGTCATATTATCATTAGAAAACAAAGGATAGCTGAGTGGTTTAAAGCATCACTGCAATTTGAAGCTTCAAATTATGGAATTTTTTTTTTTTGCATAGTTTGAAAGCAGTTGCACCTATTGAAGCCAGAACTATAAGTTAATACAAACTGCAATCACAAATACATACATATCAGCACCCGTACTGATCTATTCGAAGTTTTGTGAATGTAGTGATACACCTCAGTGAAAAGTGTTCTTTAGAAACAAT
Source organism: Bugula neritina (assembly GCA_964035545.1). Classification (NCBI taxonomy): domain Eukaryota; kingdom Metazoa; phylum Bryozoa; class Gymnolaemata; order Cheilostomatida; family Bugulidae; genus Bugula; species Bugula neritina. Next base: position 6,718,783 of record OZ037772.1, on the reverse strand, counting down.
TTTTCAACAGTGAATTACCAAATATTACCTGTGCAGTCTTCTGCATCAATCTCACACTCAAAGCAAATCAGTCTGTCACATTTCTGACAAGCTCTTACTAGAACTTCTTGATGATGTTCACAAGTCGGCTTATCATAACTAGCAGGTGATCTCTTGTAGACGTCAATGTCCACCACTTTGTGAACATCATTGTGAAGTGTTTTGTGTGCCTAGAATGATAAGATAACATTTTCTGAGGTAGTTTTAGTAACGATGTTAGAAACCAAACTTCTTTTTTTAACGCCTGTGCTATACTTATATGATCACTTGACACATTATGTGTATTGTATAATTTGCACTGCGTAATTGTCATGTGCGGTCAATGACTTACTATAACTCAGTGCACGTTCAATAATAGAACAAATTCTGTCAAAGATGTATTCTGCTTGAAACCTCTTAAAGCATCATATGCTGTAGAAGCTAAACATTTCATACAAAATTAAAAAACAAATTTCATCTAAAAGATACTTGTTTCAGCTGATATGCAAAGAATTTAAATAAAGATATATAAGCAGAAAAAAATGCTGTTTGATGGACTCAACCTAACTTTGCTTATTGTTAAAATATAACTCTTATACATTTGGAAGAGAAAAAAATTCTCTGATTTGAATATTGAAAACTTTAGTCAGTTTAAATATAAGTTTTGAAACAACGGTCAAGAGTAATTCTCTATGTAAACAATTTTTGTTATAAAGGTGAAATGGGAAATAAAAAACTTCTTTATTTGCTGTTACATTCCGGACTTTAATTTTTAACATGGCCTATCAACATTTTTACAAAATTATAACCATAGCCTCAAATATTTTATCAAAATGCACTATAAATAGTTTTTAAATACTATTTCTTCTGTGCCCTATATATACAAAATGGAGTAAAGTGAGAATATTCTCTTACCTGCTGATGCTGAGAACAGAACTTGTTTTTGCATGTCACACAGTAACATGTAGCTATTTGACCTTGACATTCACAAGCTGTACAGAACAGAGTATTAGAGTCACTAGCTGCTATGGTAACCTTTGGCAGACCTTCAAACTCCAGTGAGTCACACACTTCTCTAAAGTTCATTAGTGGGGAGATTTCAAAAAAAAAGTTGAGCAAATAAATTTAACGATCTTGTATAAAAAAAATTAATTTTGCTATGTCACTGATGAAATAAATCTCATCTGTTTTGGGTAGTATTTAGGCCACTTTCCAATCTCATACAATAATATGTTTGCATGTGTGTAAAAATGTACTTTTTATTTTTATTCTTTATAAATTTAATTTTGAGTAAAACCCTAAAGTTATTAAACATCTATTTTCTAAGATATATATATATATATATATATATATGTATATATATATATATACATATATATATATATATATATATATATATATATATATATATATATATATATATGTATATATATGTATATGTATATATATATATATATATATAAATATATATGTATATATATATATACTTAATAATTTATGCATAACTGTCTATTGATCAATGTTAACCTCTTATATCAAACTTGCTTTATATGGTTCTGGTCTTTTGTGATCAATAATTTTGTTATATATCCATTAAGCATGTGATGATCAATATAGAACACCACGTTTTAACCCTAAATTTTAATATGTCATCATATACCTAAAAATAACTGCTTTATATAAGAATGGTTTAACAACATCATGTACACATAATGTACACTGTATTTTTTCTTATATAAAAAGCTCTGCTAACCTAGAGTACAGACTGTGTGAAAAATTTTTTTTTATAATCAACAATAACATCTCACAATTTTGTTATTTTATGTGTTATAGGAACTTTCTATATATATATATATATATATATATATATATATATATATAGTAGTAATAAAATTCTAGCACTATTGAATATAAATCAACTAGTTTGAATGTTGTTAGTTATATATAACCTTCAAAAATATAGCATGTTATAAATTATGAAGTTATAAATGCAATTGTATATAACATAATGATAATTACTTAGTGTTCTTTGTGTGATATGTTATATAAATTAATAGCATCAAACTTTATACTGTATCATTCCATATTAGTAACCTATCACTTTTTACCGCTTGGTTATTATTTTAAAAAAACTTCTATGCCAGTTCATTATTAATTAATTTAATTGTATGCAATCATATATATTATAGATTATAAAACTGTTAGTATTTCATGTTTAAATATAAGCATGTATTGAAATGATATATTTTTTATAAATTTCTTTTATGAATTCAAATAAAAATATTTCCATGCAGCAATAAACAGTTGCAAACATTCTATCTACTATATAAGGTAAAACAAGAACTATTTGCAAACACATACTATAGCTTTAGCTAGCTTGATAAAAACAATTAATGGCAACATATCTAGCTTTTGTGTTTTATTTCTTATTACATTTCATCAAATATTTAAAAAAGATTTTGTGAAAAAACCTTCAACTTCAGTTGGAAAGTAAATTATTATAAATTCTATATATAGAAATACTTTTTATTATTAATAAAATATTATATGTGCAGTACATGCTTCGATGTTTTGCTAAACAAGCAACTTTTGCATAATAGTTTAGTTATATAATATAATATAACATTTGCAAAAGCAGGGATGTATTAAAGACATAATTATTCTGGTAACTGACTCTGATTAAACTCAACTAACTATAAAAGGCAATATGGCAAATATAACTATTAGATATTATTGAATGTGCCGTTATCAGTCAAAAAATGATAAGTATTTGTGGCAAGAATCGTATTAAAAATGTTTCTCGCGAGTTGATAAAATTACACTCATAGGGAATGTTTAAAGAATGTCATTAGACTTGTGAAAAGCCAAATCATTCAGAATATATAGTTATAAGAGCAACCAATTATGCCGTTAAATTCAAATTTTGAACAATATGAATAAAAATGTAAAATATAGAGCATATTGACAACCAAGTTTAACATTTGCTTAGCACATTACTTAGGTTTCTATTTTAAAAAGATACAACTTCTTTTCTTCCCAACCAGGTACAGCCAGTATTCCATCTCTGATACTCGGTATTCCACCAAATTCAGTTGGTAACTTATCATGAGTCAGTTTCTTGAGAAGAACACCTGTTTAATATATGCAAATATACACTGCAATGAAAACAAACTTAACTGGAAAGTTTATAAAAAAATATCAAAGTGCAAGCAATTTACTTCATAATTTATAGACAAGATTTGTGAATTATATGAAAAATGTGGGGGTACCCAAAAATAGATTTCAGCAGTGTGACTATATTATGGAGAAAGTATTTCAAAAACTTTCAATATAGGTTTTGCTAATAATCTTCGACATTTCTAACACTTTTGATAAACTCTGAAATTATATTTAGAGTTTTCCACTCGAAGTATACACATGCTTAAGCAACAGCACCTGATGGAGAAATGATGTAAAGCAACTTCAAGTTCAATCCAGAAACATAGATGAGCCCAGTAGAATCATTACAGACGCTGTATCCACATTTTACACCATCACATGTCCAGACTGTAGTCAGCTCTCCATTCTCTACTTTGTACTTTATCAGTTTACCTCCACCAACTCCTAGCAGATGACCATCTGGTAGAAAGTGTAGACCAACTGGATACACATCAGGATGAATAGTCTCTGTCTGTTTAGTGATGAAGTCATAGAGAATCAGCTGTTTAGTATCTGAATGATTCACCACAACATATCTGTCGGAGACTGCCATTACTGCTTCATCAGTACTTGTTCTATCAAACTGAAACAGTTGTTTTCTCTTCGTGATGTCACCAGTTAAACACATCTTTACCTTATCTATGTCACCTTCTCTGTGTAAAATAAAGACATTCTGAGGAGCCTCAATTATTCCTGTTACTATCTTCTCACTTGTACTGTGTTCACTAAGCTCATTACCATCTCTACTCAGTAACTGTATTCCATTACCAGTACCTATGAGTATTTTACCATCTTGTCTGTGATTGGCTGAGAAACACCCACCATCTGTCTCATGTTCAGATATGAATGTCAGTGAAGAAGGAACTGTTACTAGACTGACATTCGACAGTCTACTTGTGATTTGACCTGTAAAATGCTAAATAGTGTTTATCATTTAATGTTTATTAGAAATCAATTTTTTTTAGAAAGTATATTCTATTTTTTCAAAAATATTTCTTGATGTTAAGATGGTTAGAATAAATCTATAAATAAGAAAATGAGAAAATCATCTGATGTAATTGCTACAAATTTTGTATATTTTTGCTTATATATGCCTGTAGTTACTAAAGATTATATACATATGTCTAATTTAGTATGTACATGCATATATAACATGCATGTCAGGTATAGGCCTATGTGTATGCAGGGATTTAGTGGTACCCATACGGTCCCATACGCCGTATGGCCTAGAAGAAAATAGACTGTTCTAGGCCATACGCCCGTATGGGCATATTTTTGAAACATGATTAGTGCACAGGATAGTTAGAGCATCCTCACTGAGAATATCATAAATTTCGCTCACAATCTAGTTTAAGTTCTTGTTATGTTAATGCTATGTGGGTGGCATGTGTGTTGCCTACTTGTGATTGTTTAGCCTGAGATTACACTATGAATAATATGCAGCTATCAACATTCCATCTTCTTATCTCTACGTGTTCACTGAAGCGCAAAGTGCTGTGCATTGGTGACTACTAAGGAAAAAATCTTCCATTTTCGGTGTATAAATCACTAACTTGTAGAAAATCTATGAAAGCTATTGAAAAGATTAGAAAATTTGCAAAGCATAATATATTTCTCAGGTTTCCTACAGTGTTTGTTTTATTCGAATACCATGCTTTCCTGCTGAGATATTTGGCAGAGATTGAAAAATATATTTTTCAGGTAAAATTGGCCAAAAATGGGTAGACTTTTGTCTATACCTTTGCAAAAAAATATTGACAACTCAAAAAAGCAAGTGCTCTGAAGAACAGAAAGATCTAAAACACGGTTTTTAAATTTTAATTCTAGTACAATTAAGTGAGGTTTTATTTGGCTGGACTAAATTCTTTTAATATACCAATAATGTGGCTTCAGCAAGGCAGTGAAAGCTAAAAGGTTTCCCTTATCTATCTTGCGTGGACTTGCAGTTTGTCAATAAGCAATCGAATTTGAAAAAAACCAACACGAAATCCAAAAATAAAATCAAAGTGTCTTCAAGAAACAGTACCAGGTGTGTAGGAGAGGCTAATGAAAATTTATCACTGAGGTCTACAGGTACTATATCCACATTTTGGTCGAAAACCTAGCGTAATTGCATGTTATTTGTCAATGCAATAAGGTTTTGCAAACTGTACACTACCATAAGTAATCTTTTATGTTTAATTGTACCAACGTCTGGCTTTACATTTATCCATCTTCTAGGTTAACACATATTAAACCTGTCAAATTTGTTCTTTTGGGGTATATTTTCTTGATGTATCTAGTGGAAGCTCAGGGGTTTTATTTTAAAACTAAGTTAACATACTCTTCTTGGGTGTGCTTTATTGTGTGTAAGGAGGTGTGGCGGAGTCACCTTGTGGATTAGACTAGTACTCTAATAAACTCCAAATAGGTTTTCAACCAAGTTCTGCTTGCCAATAAGTTATCGATTAAAATTGCTCTTTATAAATAACCAACGCACGTTTTCTGTTTATTAGTTATTTAAAGTAATCAGGTTGCATTTGGAGAGCACTTGTTACCTGCCTTTATCCTTCCATCTTTTTGAGATAGTCAGCAATTTTTCTGTACAGGTTGGACTTAGTGTCAGAAGATATTTTCAAATGAAAACTTCACAAACCTGTATTTATTACAGTTGGTGGATCAACAAGTTCACAATCATCCAGTTTATCTGCATCATGTCTCTCTAGCTCTTCTGTTACTCTCTTCTTCTGTCTGATCTTCTCAGTCACATGACCATCTTTCAGCAGATGATGTACCTCAGCTTGTGTCTTCTCCAACCCATCTTTCTTCAGCATCAGCTTGTTGTAAAAATCCTCCACCTGATTGGTCACTTTGACTTTGTGGGTTGCAACTCTGTCAATCAGCTCTTGACTCTCATTGGTTATTATTTTTATCTAAAATATTGCTGTTGTGTAAACAAAATAATGTGAATTCAAAAAAACAATTTACTTGATTTATATGAATGCATTTTGACCTAATTACATCTCAGCTTTGTTTCAAGCTCAGACTTTATATGACAAACTTTGATTAATTCAAAGAAAAGCGTTTTAGTTGCAGGAAATTTTGATTTAGTGAAAAATAATTATTTTAATATTTACACATGCCTTTCTATCTGGTTTGAACATATTTAGCAAAAATGCAAAATCTCTTGAGGGGAAATGTTCAATTTAAATTTTTACATTTCTGGATTAGTTTTAACTAAGAGTTTTGTGAGAAAGGTTTGCTTTGGGTTCACTGAATATACTTTTGTTTTCACCCACAAAACTTTCAATTTAGTTTATTGGCTAACATGGAATAGTTTCTTAGTTGTGAGAAGTTAATTTTGTGTTTTAGTATATGTATGAAGCATTATTTTATTCTTGCATTTTATAAGTGTTGCTGTCTAATTTTAGAACACAGTATCATCGTAATCAATTTTCAAGAACATATCAACTTTAATTGTTATCTATTAAAAAGTGCAAAAGATGCCATCACAAATACTTCATTTATCACTTTGTTTAGTGAGCCAAACTTGTGTGAAACTGCATATAGCCATTACGGATCTTAACGACCTAATGACAATATATATGAATTCGAAAGATAGTGATATTAAATTTATTACACATTGTTAATGTTGACCTAAATTTTTTTCTAAAGTTTAATCATTTAAGGATACGTACATGTATAGAAATGTTGGTAATTTAAAAATCTATCACAAAAAGAAACTTTGACTAACCACTCACCATCTCATCTCTAACTGTCTCTATCTCTCTTATAACAACGGAACACTTTTGTTCTTGATCGTCAAGATCATTCCAAACTTTCTTGTCCAAAGTACATATCTTGGTAATCTTTTCAGCAATTACTTTCAGCTGTGTAGAAAAGTAGGTGTTTACCTCTTCTTTCAGTGATGTGAGAGATTTAAAATCATGTTTTTCTTGATCTATAAAAAAAATATTATGCCGAATGTAGTAATCAATCAGAAACTGAATGCCAAAATTCACATACAAACAGCAAATAAAGCCCATCACCCTATATATACTGCATTTCCATTTTTAGTATTTTGACACCCAGCAAAACGTAAAAGGAAAGTGTCTAGTATAAATTTTCATCACTCACTTGCAAACATCAAGTAATCGATTATTCATTTAAGTATAACTGTAAAGTAAATTATAAAAGATCAGTTTGGCTAAAGGGCTTATTAAACCTTATTAAACCTTATTGTCAAATAGTCTTGTAAATCTACACAACTATACTGCTGAGCTCATAGAAAGTTGGCACAAAATGACTGTTAAATCAAAAGACACACTGCATTGCTAACACAATTTGTTTTTAGCTAAAATACACACCTAATGTTCATCTACAGATCAGTAGATGACAAAAAATCTTGCAACTTTATTTTTATAATGATTTTATATTATTTAGATAAACTGCAAAAACTATAATATAGCGATTTTGTTATTTTTATTCAGTGAAATTGTACTCTGTATTGCAACCATGAAGCAATACTTTCAATTTTACTTTTCGGTTATATATGTGAACACTATTTTACATACCTGTGCAGTCATATCCGTCAATCTCACACTCAAAGCAGATCAGTTTGTCACATTTCTTACAAGCTCTCACTAAAACTTCTTGATGATTTTCACATGTTGGTTTATTGTAGCTGGCAGGTGATCTCTTGTAGACATCAATGTCCACTACCTTGTGAGACTCACCATACATTGCTTTGTGTGCCTGTAATTAAAATCAAATTTCAGTGGAATCTAACATAATAGATAACCATATAACTCCAATATTTTTATTTGAAGCAGTATCCAAAAGTTTGAAAATAAAACAATGTAAAAGAAAGTTGAGACACACTTGCACATGCAAATGCACATATACATATACTTGCATTCACAGGCAAATGTCTCCTCATACATGCCTTTGGGCATTTGTATGTCTGCATGAGTGTGTGTGCATGTGTGTGTGCATGTGTGTAGCAATCGTGTATAATTCATATACTAGGTGTGTGTGTGTAAGTGTGTAAGTGTGTGCGTGTGTAAGTGTGTATGTGTGTGTGTGTGTGTGCATGTGTGTGTGCATGTGTGTGTGCATGTGTGTAGCAATCGTGTATAATTCATATACTACGTGTGTGTAAGTGTGTGCGTGTGTGTGCGTGTGTGTGCGTGTGTGTGCGTGTGTGTGCGTGTGTGTGCGTGTGTGTGCCTGTGTGTGCGTGTGTGTGTGTTCATCTGTGTATGCATGTGTGTGTGCATGTGTGTATGCATGTGTGTGTGCATGTGTGTATGCATGTGTGTGTGCATGTGTGTGCGTGCATAAGTGTAGCAACCATGTATAATTCATATACTAGGTGTGGGTGTGTGTGTGCGTAAGTGTAAGTGTTTAAGTGTGTATGTGTGTGTGTGTGCGTGTGCGTGCGTGTGCGTGCGTGTGCGTGCGTGTGCGTGCGTGTGCGTGCGCGTGCGTGCGTGTGTGTGTGTGTGCGTACATGTGTATAGCTTTGGAGTGTAATATCTAAGAAATTTATTATAAATTTACTCGTGCATTATTTTACCTGTTGATGTTAAAAATAAAACAGATATTTACAAGTAACACAATATTGTACTGATTCCTGGCCTTGGAATTTGGACATGCAGTAGTTGAGGTATAATATACCTGTTGATGTTGAGTACAGAACATAACTTCACACTTCACACAGTAGCATGTAGCCATTTGACCTTGACATCCATGAGCTGTACAGTACAGAGTACTAGAATCACCAGTTGCTATGACAACCTTCGGTAATTCTTCAAACTGCAGTGAGTCATACACTTCTCTGCAATAATTTCATTACAGCCCATGATGTTACCAGTATAATTCATGACATTCCATTATGTGAAAAATACCAAAAAATATACCAACAACTTCTAGGCAGGACTTGAATACATGACCACCATCATCAATAAAATCATAGAAATTAATGCTATTAGCATGGCTTCAAAAGTGCAGAATATTTTTTATTAACAATAAATATGAAAAGCATAGCACCATCATTATTGTAAAGCTTTTACTGCATTACATGTTTCGAGATCACACTACATGTAACTGGTAATACTCAAGATTTGCTTGTGCAGTATCTTGCATATTTATAATAGCTTCAAGATATTTTAGACAATTTAAAATAATTGCTTGGATGAATTTAGAAAATATCAATCTAGTACACGCTGGATAATTTCTACTCACCCACAAGTAGGGCATGTCACAGTTTTATGTTTACTATAATGTCCTTGAATACAACTCAAACAGAATACATGCTGACAAGACAGCTCTCTTGGATCTCTCATGCCATCCCTTCTAGAGACACAATAACCACACTCATACCATTCTGGTAGTTGCTGGGCAGCCATCTTGAATTTGCAATATAAAACAATTTTTATTTTGTTGGGGAAAATTCTGAGGCAAAATATATAGTTTTTGCCAGGCACAAGGAGAAAAATAAACAACATTCAGAGAAAGAGAAAGAGAGAGAGAGAGAGAAAGAGAGAGAAAGAGAGAAACAAAAAGAGCATAAAAAATGAGATATAGAGGGAAAAGGAACCTCATTTTTCTATAATAGTATAAGAATGATGGTTTTGGTATGGTCTGTACAAATTGTGCAAACAAATTTTATGTTTACACAGATACACAAATAACCACCCATGCACTTGCTATAGTGGAAGCAGACAGATATTTACAATTTTACAAGCAGATGTAATCTCCAGATTAATCTACAGAAGAATGCCACAAAAGAAAAAGAACTCACTGATTCACCATTCCTAAAACCCGATGCAATGTTGAAATAGGTGATAAACTAAGACAATTTATAAAGGCTACAAAATTTTTCAAGTTCATCGCACAACACAAAGCATAATATTTTCTCTACCAATTGACCTATAAATTGTATACATTTCTAGCAGCAAACTTATGAAGGAGGCAATGTTTTTATTATAGTTAATATGCAACCACCAAAATTAGATCTGCTATTCTACTCTATTAATTAGTATCCTATAATATAAAAATAGTAAAGAAAAATATATGATCTTTACCCAACTTTGTTATATGAAATGATAGAGTAGCTATTAGGTGGCTACATGTGCTATAGAGCAGTAAGTAGTGAAGTGGTGCAGTATAGCTACAGTAGATAGTTATACTGGAGTAGCGCGTAGCTAAGTGAACAAATGGCACGGGGAGTGACAACCAGTTTCATTTTATCTATTTTATAACTTTTCTTATCAAATACTTAGCAATCTGCATGTTTACGTTTTAATATAATTATCATACAAAATACAGGCCAGAAAAAAAAAAAATTGCTAAAACTTGTTTGTAGCTCTAACTTGTAGCCAGGGTAAACTATAGCATAATAAATTGGTCTTTTCTCACCTTTTCTTTTAGTGATGCAGCAGTTAGTGCTTAGTTATACTGTGGTAGTTTTGCGGGCTCCTACCAGTGTGGATTATATTTTGTGTTTCCACTACTGGAGCATAACCTTTATAGAAGGTTTGTTAGAGAGAACCGAGTTGTTGTAATGGTTGAATGAATAGATTTATTTTAAACACTAATTATAAATTCACTGCAATGCATATAGTTAACCTAGGCACCGAGACTAATTCTGTAGAGGTAGGCATCACTACTTATTGTCTGAACAAGAGTTACGGTAACATTACCTTAAGCAACATATATGGTCTGCTGAAAGAACACAGGCTACAATTATCTTCCCTGTCAAGATTGTCGATTCTTACGCTCATGGCTGGCAAGGGCATCTTTGACACTGGTTAGCTCAGTAGTGACAGCCAGCAGCGGGGAAGGGCAGCTGGTTCATTTTACTCTTGAGTCTGTAGATACTTTTCTCTAAGACCTAAGTTGTGTATGGTACTAGACAAGCTGGGGTGGTTGAAAGAAAGGAGTGTCTCTTTTTCTTCCTTGCAGGCCTGGCAGTAGTTTGTCGAAGTGTAAGGACCTGACATTTTCAGCTGGGTTGAGGCGTCTGACTATGACACAGGTGGTCTCCGGCTGAGGGATGAGCAGGAGGCTATGTTTTCAATGATAGGCAAGGAGCCAGCCACGATGGGCAGAGGAGGGGAAACCTTTGGTGGGCTGGGACAGTTTGCCTTGATGTTAGACAAGAGAGTGGATGAGTTCAAAGAACTGGTTTAAAGTAGAGGCATTTATTTCAAAGAGATAACCCAGGTAACATTTCATTGTCATCTGGTGACGGCGAAAATAATCACGATATAGCTGAGTTTTCTGCAAGGACAGAACGTGGTTATCTAGTGTAAGAGAACATGATATCTCAGGCGACGGTTGGTAGTGAATTTTTATTGACATCGATGGCCGGCTATGTTATTTGAACTTCCCAATGTACCAATATTGTCTTTACGTGTTGAGAGCAAAGTCCATTCAACCTGATAATTAAGTGGTGTTGGCAGCATGCAGTCTCTGAAAATATGTTGGCTATCTACCGAGGGTAACGGCTGTGTCTTGGGTACAAGCTTGTCATCTTAGGTCATCTCCAGTGAAGACAGAGCGCCCGCCGTTGCAGGTGGAGTGGAATTAAAAAAGCCTAATCAGGAGTAGTTCTACTGGGATTTTTATATCCTAAAGCACGTGATTCACAACCTTTACCAGTCTACGAATCACTTATCTTTTTTTATGGCACTCACGAGACTGTTGACAACTGCTTAGACTGACAGAGAAATATGGATTCCAGATTTTGATCTAATAGATTATCGGTCATTACCAAGTTCTTTTTTCAATGTCGGTTGTCAAAGTCTTCACTAAGTCTAACTCAAACTGATTGACTGAGTCGAACTGAACTGACATCAGATCAGTCTTTATAATTATAGAACAACTTAATTTGAGTGTTTTACCCCCAATACCAGCATTTAAATTTATACTTGAATAATTAAAAATAATTATTATTTTCTCCCTTTCGCGATCAACTTTGAAGTTGCGTAATTTTATGGCTCGTTTGAGTTTATCGCAAAATGTGTTAGCAAATTTTGAGTAAGTTTCAATTTCATTATTGAAAAGTTACACTAGATTTTGGCCTTAAATAAACTGGGTATTATAATTTTAAGTGTATTTTCTATTATAAAAAACTTTTAAAAGTGACAGGAGATCGAAACTCTAACTAAAATCAGTCATTTTAATTTGACCGCTCAAACCCGCCGTTTAAAAATTGAAAATTGAAAATGATAAAATAAATTTAAAATATGATTCAAAATATTGTGATTTCAACATTTCTATCTATTTAGATGTTCTTCTAACTTTATTCTGAATAAAATAAACTGGCTCTATATAAGTTGATAGCAGTTTGTTGCATTTGAAAGTAGCATAAAATTTTACCGACAATTTTGAAATTCAGGCATTAAATTGAAAAGCAAATAGCTGGCTTGGTAGCTATTCTTTTAATACAATTTATTGGCTATAATTATCTCAAAATTACTAAGCTGCACCATCAACATAAATTACAAAAACTTTTAGGCCATTCAGTTGAAAACTAGAGGTTTGAAGTAAGCGCTATTGTTTGTATACGTGAAAGACCATATATCGTCCATTGATCTGTGGATAGTGTCGCTTTCAAGGACATGTATGGTCCATTGATCGCGTAAGGGTTAACAGTCAGCGAACATCTAGTTCTATCGACTGTTGAACATGAAAAGGCTGGGCAGCTTGGTTGCTGCAAGTGGTGTGACCTTTGTGTTATAGGTATAATTACTCCCCCCCATTACTTCACTTTTTTTTGTTCAGAAAAAAATTTTCTGTTGGTCGCACAACTCCCACACCGCCCGCAGTGGCTCACTGTGGCGACTTCCACCTTGCTTTATGTTGTCGCTTTGCAAACAATCAAATACAATGTCCTGGCGAGTGGACAGCGGTTGCCGGTAGGCCCCCATTGTGTTTAGCCAATTTAAGGGCTGCGCTATCTCCACAGAGTCCAGTATGCACTGCCGGTGGTACCTACTAGCCCCAGGAAAAGATGTAGTCCTGTGAGATACTAAGGGGTAGCCCAGTTTTCCACTGCCCGCACCCTATCGCGGTCGGTAGCTACACTGTCCCGGCCAACAACATAGCCCAGTTATTTAACCTCCAGCTGTAACAGAGCGCACTTGGAAAGTTTCAGTTTTAGACCGGCTCCTCGAAGCCTCTCGGAAACTTCTCACAAATCGCTGAAGTGAGTCGTAAATTCTGGGGAGATCATGATGATGTCATCAAGGTAGATGAGCAAGGTTTCCCAGTGCAGCTCACTAAGAACCTACTCCATGAGTCTTTAAAACACTGCCGGAGCTGAGGTGAACCCAAATGGTAACAATTTCCATTTCTAGAGCCCATCACTGGTGATGAACTCGATCTTGTCCTGAGCATCAGGACTGAGAGGCACCTGCACGTGCCCGTTCAGCAATTCTAGCGTACTGAAGTACTTGCTACCGGTCAGAGTGTCTAGGGACTCATCAATACAGAAAGGGACATGTGTCCTGTATGGTAACGCTGTTCAACTTGTGGTAATCCACACAAAATTGCCAGCTCACATGCGTCTTCCGTGGGCAGGCTCTATCAGGTCACGGTCCGGAAGGTTGTGGACTTACCGGCTCACCTCCTTCTTCCTCTCCCAGCCCAACCCGCAGCTAGCTTGCTGAATTGGGACCATTTTCGCAGCCAGAGGAATTTCATGATGGATAGTCTTGGTCAAGCCCACGTCATGGTGCCCCCTGCTGAACACGTCTTTGTCCTCACTAAGTAACTGCACCATTATCAGGCATTCCCTGTTATTCCCGCATTCCTCCCAAGGATAGCGTCTTCCTTGAGCTGGCTGACGATAAATGCCTTACTAATTGCCTAATATCGAATTCTACCAGCAAGCTCATTGATGCCAAAATAATCAATGACCTGTCCGCCAACATGCCATAATTCCCAGGCCGCCTGGTCTTTTATGCTGAGTGTGTCGAAGAGTCGGCGTCTCAAAAGGTTCGTAGTACATCCTGAATCCAGCAGGATGGTAACAGCTCTGCCCGCTATTTTGTCTAGCAAGAAATGGCTGCTGCCATAGAGTTGTACTTTAATTCTCTGAGCGCTCTCGACCTCTAAATGTAACACTTCTGGAGCCTTGAGTTTGGGCGAGGCCTGCGTCCAACGGCTACGAGATGGTCTCAGAGGTTGCAGAGGCACATTTGCAAACTTATGGTCCTGCCTGACCTCTTTATCAGACCACTCTTTTTGCAGTCCGTTAAAATTTTTCTGACGTGGCCAGGTTGAGTGGAGCAACAGGCCTGTCATACGGCTTGCCAGTCCTCCTTGGCACCTGCCATTTGATTGGGGGCGCTCGTGACATCCTTGGGGATTTTAAATAGCTTTCCCTTAACCAGTGATTTACCTCTGGCCTGCGACTGGCAAATGAAGCTTTGGGCTGAGGTGGCTTAACTCCTGTTGCAAGACTTGCAGACACTCCCTGCAAAGACGTCTGCAACTACCTCATTCTCAACATGCAGTAACCCATCCGAAGGCAAAGTCTGCTTTGATCTCTTAAGTCTCTGAGCAGGCCAGCCTTCTAGAACTGTGCAAGTCCCACCACTAATTATTTTGCTACCTCCACCATGTAAGCTGGTTCAGCAGCTAAAGAAGGGCTTGCAGTTACGGCTACGTGAGTGGTCAGTTCAGACTCGGGTGGGCCCCGTAATTTCGTCCCAATCTGATGAGAGCTCATACGTCTCCTGTGCAACTGTTTAGCCTGCAAATAAACCTCACTTTCCCTCACCTTGCTTTGCCTCTTTTTGCCAGGAATTGGTGGTGGAGTTTTAAGTCGCCCAATGATTGCACAGTGGCATCAGAGTTGTAACGCTCCCGGTTTGTCGGTGACAATTCGCTATGTGCGGTTTGTGCCAACAGTTTAACCGTGGCTGCCTGCTTTTGCAAGAGTGTGCACGGTTTGCGTCACAACCCTTGACAGCAAACCCTAGTGTCAATAGCTGATAGGCCAAATTGGGCTCATAGGGCAGCAAAAATGCTGTGGACGGCGATTCTCAACCACAGTTGTAAGAGTACAGCCCTAGGCGGTCACTTAGAGACAGTCATCAAGTTGCTAAACTCTTAAAGAAATTGCTCTACAGCTTCACTAACATTAGAGACGGGGGCTTTCAGAAAGTGTCTCTCACCAGATATTTCGCTATCTGCCTCCTCACCCGCAGTATCGGATTATTCTGACTCTCAAGAGTTTTGGGCTCACCTTCAAAAGGGCTTGCAGTCTTTGTCAGTTTTGCGGGCTCCAACAGTGGTTCTGTTTCTCCACTGACAGCTTCTCTTTTGGCACTTTATTGTCCAGCTTTAGCCATCGATAATCATCTTTCCATACAGAGTAGTCGCAGTTGTATCTACACATAATTATCTCACCGCTGCCACCACTTTTCTAGTTTTGCGGATTACTACCAGTGTGGATTATATTCGGTGTTTGCACTGCTACAGCATAACCTTTATTCGAGGTTTGCTGGAGAGAACCGAGTAGTTGTTATGGTTGAATGAATAGATATATTTGAAACACTAATTATAAAAGACTACATCAATATGAAGAAATATATAACACAGAGATTCAATACAGTAGTGAGCTCTATAAGACGTCTAAAAACGTAAAATGAGTCAGGACGTCTGTGAGGCCCGCCTTATAAGGAGAGGCTGTCTTTGGATTGGCCGGTATGTTCCGACGGTGGGAACCCTGCGCCACTACTGCAGAGAGTGCGGTATTTTACAATGTTAGCCCGAGCATTACGAAGGGAATGTTATAATACCTATATGACTATAATACACTTAAGCTTTGCATGTAAGTGTTTATGTGCCAGATGAATGAAGGGCATACATTCCCTATGCCATTACAATACTAGAGTTATGGGAAGTAGTCATGTGCTGCTGTAGTTAGGATGTAGTTATACTAGCAGAGTAGCAAGTAGAGCAGTAAACAGAATGAAGTTTCATTTCATTCTCCCAATCATTTTATGGCCTTTGTATTTTGTAACGTGATTATATCACAATGCACTCTGAAATTAGAATAGGTCACAGTCATATACATATACAGAACCTACATTGCTGTTGACCTTTCAACATTAGCAGTGGATAGGGTCACCAGTTTTTCAAACACTGCTTTTTAGTATCTATAAATAATTTCCCGGTATCTTAGCTATATTACTTGTTATGTTGTAAGAAAACAACAAAGTTAAATATATTAACTGGTTAGCAATATATCTAAATCTCTCTGAGTGTAAGCTGCAGAATATGGTATGAGAAAGAGAGAGAGAGAGAGAGAGAGAGAGAGAGAGAGAGAGAGAGAGAGAAGAATACAGAAAGATAGAAAGAAAAAAAATTGAGAGATAGAGAGAGAGAGGGGGAGAGAGAGAGAGAGCGTAAAAGGGGAGAGAGAGGGAGAGACAGAAGCCACATGTGTACATGTTAGCACAGACAGACACACAGTGACTATTTTCAAACTGCATATAGACTACAAAGTCAGCTATTGATATTGTAAACAAAGACATGGTTTCTACTCACCTTTGTATGCAATGTCGCAGTAGCTATAGTAGGTGGTTATACTGGAGCAGTAAGTAGTGAACTGATGCAGTGGGTAGTTAGTAGATGGTTATAATAGAGCGGTAAGCAGTTAAGTGTGCGAAGGGCAGGGGGAGTAACAGGAAGTTTCATTTTGTCAGTTTTATAGCCTTTGTTCTTATCATAATTATGTAAATATAGTGTGCTGCAACATAACCTCTGATTACAAAGGAATTTCAAATGTGGGAGTTCCTTAGGTTAAATATGCATCTAAACTGAGTATGCATAAAATAATATTATATATATATATATATATATATATATATATATGTATATATATATATATATATATATATGTATATATATATATATATATATATATATATATATATATATATATATACATATACATATATATATATATATATATATATATATATATATATATATATATATATTTATATATATATATATATTTATATATATATTTATATATATATTTAGAGATACATGTTAATATGTTAAATTTCTCCAAAGCCCAACCAACAGTATTAAAGAAGTGCTGCAGTTTTATCTACTTTTTCTGCTATTATCACTTGTGCCGTTATTTCCAGCACCTTTTTAACCTGTTCTATTTTTAGTAGTCATCGTAAAAATAGAGAAAATAATTTGGTGGTCGAAGAAGTTTGCTGTGTTTCAGTATATGCTGATCATGAAATCTTCAAGAAGACAACTTTTTACCCAAGCTATAGCTTTATACTGAACCCATTGCAAATGATAGCAAAGGAAGTTGCCTATAACCACCAGTTTTATGACATAGTATTTACTTACTTTGCTATAGCGACACTGATTAACCTTTGTATCATTATTGTAATCTGGTAGAATTACTGTCTTAAGTTGGAGATGAGTAAATCATGTTGTTCAACTGCTTAGCCCTTAAACCCAGGTGATGCTAAGCAATACTACAAAATGTTTTATTATCAATAATATAAAGAGGATGCAAATATGGCTACAACAAACAAAGGGAACAAGGGCTATACTTTAAAATTATAATTATAGTAAAATAACACAAAAGACTGGGTGAAAAGAACAAATTAAAGCCAGTTACTGAATGCGAGTTAAAACTATTACAAACTAACACTACAGTGTATATACTACTCTCTATTAAAAAGTGGTTAGAAATATGTCTCGATTACTTAAGTTGCCTTCATAGCTTCACGATTTCAGTCAGAAATACAATTTGGCCAAGTTGAAATTTGCATTGTAAAAGCCACTCGTAAATTTTTTGTACTGTGAGAACGTAATCGGCCATTTTCAGAATAATACTCAAAAAGAGTAATAACCCTTTGTAAGCATTGTTATTTAGCTATCACTTTGGCAATATGATGAGGTACTTATAATATGTTAATAATTATATTGCCTACGCTTTCTCAACTATCGCTTTTATGCTGTCAACTTCCCTAATTCACGATGTTTACAAAGGGCATCAAATAGCGATTAGCCGAGCCACGATGTTTACAAAGGGCATCAAATAGCGATTAGCCGGGTAAGATTTCAATTTTTGAAAGTGTGCTTCCGCATCAATATGATTTCAATGATTTTCAGTTTGACTATAAAAAAGGGTACCCGCACAAGCATTATTCATTGAAACTCGGTACTTTTTTCAGCAGAGGTTTAGACACAATATTACAGATTCTGAAATCTTCTAGTGATTTCGACGCAAACGTGACAGCCATATAGTAAAATTCATGCATTGCAAAAACATGATGTGATAAGCAAATTCCAGGAAAGAGTAACCTCCATGCTTGAGTCCTAACAAGAGTGCTTGTTTGCAATAAAATATTTTAGAGCACACTCAAAACCAATTATCTCATCTTCAAAGATCTAGATAACAAGGCACTATAGAATTTCTGCAAATTTCTGTAATATTTGCTCATAGTTTTTGAACCATGACATCATTAAACCACACAAAATAATAAATTACAATATTCATATTTTACCACATTGATTAGAAAACAATATATCTGCCAACATTGTCAGCTGAGAGGTGAACATAGATGATTTAATAACAGTGCTTTACAAAGTTTTTTTTCTAAATCTTGCATACATTTCATGCTATATCATATAGCAACAGTCCTACAGAGTTGTTGACAAAATGATGGAACAACTTTGTTGGCAACGTTTCTCAAAACATTGTTTGATATCTATAACATATTATGTCTACACTTTATAGTATATTGATGTTGACTCACAACATTTTATACCAGCAGCATTACACACCTATGCAGCATTGTGCAAATATTTATTTTATGTGCTTACATAATGTTGGTAGAACATTTTATAAACCATCAACTTCCAAATGTTGGGGAGACAATATTATGATGACATCTGTATTTAAATACTGCAGCTACGTAATTAGTTTCAACAACAATGAATCAATATTTCAACGCGTTCTCTATGTTTTTTTCAATTCTTTCTACAATATTTAAGTTATAAGAATGATTTTTGCATCACTATTAATCATCTGTATTCAATTTATAGCCAATAATATTCTAATACAATTTTTCCGCTTTTTTTACTAATTGCAAATATAGTTTGCAGCTTCTATATTTTTTAAATAAAACACAAGTGTATCAGTTTCTACTAGATAGTCATACTCATACTATAAGTCAGATAGCTATAAAATGTTTTGTTACAATGGCCGCATGTTAATAGCAAAGCATCATTTATTTATTAAATTAATTATGAATTATTGAATGTCAATATTTAGGCATTTTCTGAAACTTATTATACTTTGTTTTCTGTTCAAAAGTGCATTTCACAAGCAAATTATGAGATAAAAGAAGCAATACGTTGCCCCAATTTTATTAAACTAAAAGATTAGAATCACAACTCTGATCTAAGTGTCCTTAGTTAAAATGAAAAGAAAAACATATGCAGTCCAAGTTTAATATACAAAGAAATTGATATAATATGATAATATAGGAAAAATCAAAACCAAGACTAAATCGGAAATATGACATCAAGATTTATAAATAGACAATTTGTAGGAAGAATTATGAATTGCCAATCACCAGAGCATATCCATACCTCAACCTCAAAAGAAGTCAAGTAGAATATGGAAAAAAACATGTTACAGTTTTAACACGCCTCCCTCACTCAGAGATACAGTATTTGATTTATAGTTATACTAGAGCAGTAAGCAGTGGAGTGATACAGTAGATGGTATGTAGCTATACTGGAGCACAAAACAGTTGAAGGAGTAACTTACATATAAAATGGTAGTCAGTTTCATTTTATCAAACAATAACTTTTTGCCTTCTAGTAGGTTCTTTTGTCTCCTCTGAACTCACTGCACTTTGTAATATGCAAAATTGTATCCATATTTATCATGTTTAGCTTTGATCGTAATAATGCTGGCTTAGAATTTTATTGTACAAAACATATTGATGTTTTTGTATATAATTGCAAGCATTCAGTTATAAGAGTCCTAAGAAATCAATTAGTTTCTCTTCAGCATCTGTATGGAAGGCTTTGCTGTTACTGCTTTACAAATATACAAGAGGAGCTGTTTGAGACAATGATAAATTATACAGCATAACCTTTGTATATTCAGTACAAGCTGAGAGCTACAGTAACCACAGTTCAGTATTCTTGTTGCCAAAAACAATAATTGTATTCAATCTGTCGAATAATGTTATGATACAATATGTAATGTGTTCTTTTATGCTATTGTGAGTATAACAATGAGCAAAAAAGACTGATGTTACTATAGCAAGCTTTTGCCAATTGATAATTATGTAATGTATAACTGTAATTTTATGTTAGTCTGTAGCTAATCTTGCATATTTTGAGCCACCCAATGATCACGAATTATGCATGTTTCACACACAGCCAAACTATTTATTGGATAAAAAATAAAATACATTTTACTGTGCCTATATAAAGCTTACCATGTGCTTATAAAATAATAAACTACACTTTTATTTAGCGTTTATTTATATAAATAGCTTTTTTACTTTTTTTAAACAATTCCACGCAATAATAAAAAAACTTCATAGAACTGCAAGCTAATATAATCATGTGTTCATGCATGGCATCGTAACACAACAATTTCTAATTCTTCGGTAACTTATAACAGAATAATTTCTACCATTAGTGCTACTGCTTTGCAGTAAAAATTCCAATGCACTTTATATAGTTATTATAGAACCCCTTTTGTGCTTTTCTGAAGAATGTGGTATTTCGTAGTATAATATATAATATATCTTGGTATTGTGTGTTCTCAGCAATTGTAGAAAGAAACTGTGCTGAAAGAAGCACATGCATTTATATCTGTATGTTTCCACTTTTTTAAAATGCATCAAACTTCTATTTATACTGCTGTATTTTTCGGCATTGTTTTAAACATTGTAGCTTTCCGCTGAACTTGATTGGACAATATTATCATTTAGCTTGATGAAAGAACAAATCTTGCAATTTATAAATAGATTAGCAAGTAAAGATATACTACTCATTATAACAAATACAACATATTTCAGTTATATCAACTAATGTGCATGCATGGTTGGTAAGGTCAACTAGATAAAATCTTTCTTTTTTACAAAATATGTTTTAACATATTACAACAATGTTAACATATTTGATTTATGAATGGTGTCTATAAATGCATAGAAATTCAAAATTATATAGCAGTGTTTTAATAAATGTAAAAGTGAAAACTCAAGCAAAATAACCAGCATAAAATATTAGTTGGTGGAGTATAATAGCATTTGAAATTATTTTCTGTTGAAACGTTGTGACAATGGTATAATTAAATATACATTTCTGCAGGAATAATTGTTAACAATCTTGTATAATTCAAAAACACGACAATATAATTGAATTGTTTTGGAAATTGTTATCAAATGTAATTATGATAAAATTTGTTATTAACACTTGTCTATCCACCGAAATGATTATTGATAATCTTATATATATGAAGTGACAGTAGGATATAAGTTATTAATTTTTAGATAGAGGACAGAAATTGGTTTGGATAATACAGATAAATAATTGTTTGAAACAGGAACTATTGAATTGTTCAACTTTACAGTGCTTGAAGTTTCTACTGCATGTTGAAAAGATACACTTTCTCATCTCCCCAACCAGGTACAGCCAGTATTCCATCTCTGATACTTGGTACTCCAGCAAATTCAGATGGCAGCTTACTATTAGTCAGTTTCTTGAGAAGAACACCTGTTTAATACATGTATACACGTATAAAGAAATATACTACGATGATGCTGAATTACACTAAGTATAATATAACAAAAGAAAATAATATGCTGTACATATATGAGCAATACTCTAGGAAGCCAAACATTATATTAGTCCTCTATATCAAGCATTGGTAAAGTATATACAGAAAAATTAGTATTGAATACACTAGAGTCTAATATATTGTCATAGGAAAAATATATTGAAAAAATTAACATTCTTCATAAGATGAGTTCACACCAACCTCATATGGGTCATTTTATTAAATTTAGGGATTCCAAATCTCCAGTTTTTAGCTATTTTTCCCAATTTATTTGCTAATTATGTATATATATGGGTTTGCACTCAAAACTAATAGCCTATTCATAAATACAACTGAATAATCAAACTTGCTTTTAATTTTGCTTAATTTCCCATGTTTTTTCCTAATTATTTAGGTAGCTTGGATTTGCGAATGTCACAGTTTTTGGGACAATTGCACAAAGAAAACATTTAGTGCATATAATAATGACTGCTGCTTTAATGTTGGGAAATTATTTTTCAGTCTTTTCTGTTATGCATGTAATTAAAACTAGCACTTAAACATCATTTATGGTAAATTTTAATAGATTTTGGACAAACTTTAATGCTAGGTAATCACAATCTGCTGATTTGTACTAAATGAAGTAAAATGACTCATATTCAATATATACTTTGATTCAGCCAGCTCCTACATTCAGAAGCTTTCATCAAGTTTTATATTTATATTCCCCACATCAAATATCTTAATTGGCGTTTATTACAAGCAGTACCTGATGAAGAAATGATGTAAATTGATTTTAGGAATTTTCCAGAAACATAGATGAGACCATTAGAATCTGTACAGACACTGTATCCATCTGTTACACCATCACATGTCCAGACTGTAGTCAGCTTTCCATTCTCTACTTTGTACTTCATCAGTTTATATCCACCAGCTCCTAGCAGATGACCGTCTGGTAAAAAGTGTAGACCAAGTGGATACACATCAGGATGAATAGTCTCTGTCTGTTTAGTGATAAAGTCATAGATGATCAGCTGTCCAGTATCTGGATGATTCACCACAACATATCTGTCAGAGACTGCCATTACTGCTGCAATAGCACTTGTTCTATCAAACTGAAACAGCTGTTGTCTCTTTGTGATGTCACCAGCTAAGCACATCTCTACCTTAGATACGTCACCTTTTCTGTGTAGAATGAAGACATTCTGAGGAGTCTCAATCACTCCTGTTACTCTCTTCTCACTTGTACTGTATTCACTCAGATCATTACCATCTCTACTCAGTAACTGTATTCTATTAGCAGTACCTATGAGTATGTCACCATCTTGTCTGTGATGAGCTGCCACACACTGACCATTTGTCTCATGTTCAGATATGAATGTCAGTGAAGAAGGAACTGTTACTAGACTGACATTCAGTAGTCTACATATAAGCTGTATTTTTTTTATTTGTTGTTGGCTGAGCACATGTAATATAACTGTAACAACCATTAAAAGGTGGAAAAATCTCACAACTTAAACTTTATAAATATTGTGATAAACTTGTGGGTTGAATGTAACTTAGTGCAGAACAAGAAAAGTTGAGGTAGTAGAGTTCAAAATGTTTTATTGTAGCAGAAATAACTTTGACTTACCCAGGCGAGCTCTAGTAGTAGACTGAATCTACACTGGAACTCGCCTGCTTTTATACACAGAGAACAAGAGAACATGTAGACAAAGGAGCTTTTGTGGTCCGAAATTTGGCAGCTCCAAAATTTGGCAGAGCCAAGACTTGGACCACAAATTGCAGTTATTTCAGAACTGATATAGAGGATGAGAATCCATTACACTATGTTAGCTTATTCTTTAAAAAAACAACAGCAAAGTCAAGTATAATTTCATTTGTTTAAATAAGCGGCATCAATTTGTATTGCAACCAACAATACTCTAAGTTTAATTTATCTGTTTTATATGTGTACACTTCGCTACTCACTTGTGCAGTCATAGCCATCTATCTCACACTCAAAGCAGATCAGTTTGTCACATTTCTTACAAGCTTTTACTAGAACCTCTTGATGATGTTCACATATTGGTTTGTCATAACTAGCAGGTGATCTCTTGTAGACATCAATGCCCACGACCTTGTGAGAATCACTATGAAGTGTCTGATGCACCTAGAATGTGAGATAGTATTTTTTTGAAGTGACTTTATTAAAGTTGTTGAAAAAGCAGAAGCATATTTTTAAAAAATGTCTGCGCTATGTATATGATCACATGAGACATTTAGCTTATTGTTGTATAATTTACAGTGTATTTGTCATGTGCAGTCAATGACTTACTACGGAGTGCACATTCAAAAACGGACCAATTTCTTTCAACAATGTATTCTGCTTCCAACTTCAAAGCATCACTTCAAAAGCTAGACACATAATTAAAAATTATCATTAACTTTAATCTAAAATATATGCTCTTTTCAGCTGATTATAAGTATAAGTGAACCATTTAAATGAAGAGATGAGCAGTAACAAGTGCTGTTTAATAGACTCAACTTTACTTTGCATTATTTTAATATACTATCTCCATATAACGAACAAAAAACGCTTCTATAAATTCAATTAGTAGAAGAAATTGGTCAGTTACATGTTTTAAAACAACCAAGAGGAGCAACTCTGTAATACAAGCATCTTTTTGATATATAAAGGTGAAATGAAAAGTAAATGATTTTACCATAAGAACTTTTTCATCCACTGTTGCATTTCAGACTTCAATTTTCAATATGACCATTCCATATGGTTACAAAATTATAACTATAAACTGAAATTGTTTATCAAAATGCACTATAAATAGTTTAAATACTATTTGCTCACATCCCTATTTTATATGAGACTAAGAGAGAATATAATTTTACCTGCTGATGATGAGAACAGAACTTGTCTTTGCATGTCACACAGTAACATACTGCTATGGTAATCTTTGGCAGACTTTCAAACTCTATTGATTCATACACTTCTCTAAAATTGATTAGTGTTGAGATTTTGAAAAAAAAATACGCAAATAAATTTAGCAATCCTGTATAAACAAATTAATTTTGCTATGACACTGATGAAATCATTCTTATCTGTTTTTCGTAGTATTTAAGCCTCTTTTCAATCTCATACAATAATAATATGTTTGCATGTGTGTAAAAATGTACTTTTTAATTTTAATCTTTATAAATTTAATTTTGAGTAAAACCCTAAAATTATTAAACATCCAAGTTCACAGATTGTAGTCTTTTGCAAATTAGCTGAGAGTAAGCACATGAAGTTTACAATAAGTAGTTCAAAGTCAACACATATAGATTTACAAAGACAACTAAGAACTCTTTTGTTAATAGTATTACTACAACATAAGTACTTTAAAGACACGATCAGTATATACATAGTACTTACCCACAAGTGTTAATAGGGCAGGTCACAGTTCTATGTTTACTGTAATGTCCTTGAATACAACTCAAACAGAATACATGCTGACAAGGCAGCTCTCTTGGATCTCTCATGTCATCTCTCTTAGAGACACAATAACCACACTCATACCATTCTGTTAGTTGCTGGGCAGCCATCTTTATTTTTCTCTAAACTATCATAACAGAAAACACATATTATTCGCCACAATCCGCTCATTATTGTTTTAGTTGTGTATACTCTATCAACAGAAATGCCCTATCCATTACATTAAACAGAATTAAATTTTCAATTCTTGTAATTCAGTTATCTGCGACTCAATCTATTTTAAACTAAAAATAATGTAAAAACTCACCTCAAATTTCAAATCAAAAATACAGTATAGTTATTGTACGAGGCTATTTTAAAGCAGTTGACTGCTAAATGAATTAATTACAAAGCGCAGTATGGCCAGTTTTCTTTTATCAACATAGCCTCTGTTCTTAGTTCAGTTTCATTCAGATACTAGAAAATGTAACAAAACTATTTAGCTTACCACCTAGTATATCTTGTGATTAGTCTATGTTAGAGTATCCTAGGCTATCCATCAGATAAAACATTGTAATGGTAATGTAAACATACTATGTTCGCACGTATTTTGAATTATTAATATATAATTATGATCAGCTAAAGTGGTGTGTGCAAATAACAAAAGATAAGCAGCTAATAACTTTCTTCTAATTAGCTTTTCTTTATTATTATATTTTAGTTTGTAATATGTTATCACACATCACCAAGGTAAACTTACTATAACAAGTTGTATAACTGCAGGGCGGTTCTATGCTAGAATGTCCGCTGAGCTTGCCTCTTAAATGTTTTGATTGCATGAACCCAATGTCTAAACTCTAAATTAAACTTAATCTTGTTATCAATAACTCTATACGCCAGTTTCTTTATTACTTAGCCTATAGTTTATATTCAATTGTGAGAAAGTACTTAGTTATTATAGGTTATCAGCAGTCCCAATGCTATAAAACTGTATGTAGTTGGTTAGGACTTTTGTTGCTTGTTATCTATTTGTGCAATAATTAGAACAAGCTTTTAGGTATTTTCGTGCAACATTCTGCCATAAACTGAGTAAGAAAGTCTGCAGTAATGTAGAGATGGGTCATTTTACCTAATTTGTTACACACCAAATTACTCTAGTTTGTACCTTTTGTTTTACAATTTTGCTGCTAATATATATGTTTTGCTTTAAACTAATAGAATAATAACAAATACAACTAAATAATTCAATTTTTTTCTTATTTTGCCTGACTTTTTATATTTTATATCTAATGTGGCAGATGTGGCAATGTGGCAGAATTCCTATATACATTTTGAAACTAAAAAAACAACATCGTTGTTCAACTGCTTGGCACTAAACCCAGGCAATGCTAACCAATACTTATATACAATACTTTTTATTATTAATATAAAAAAGATGCATCATGGCTGCCATTTAAACAAAAGGAACAGGGGCTATGCTTTCAAACAATTATCATATCTAAAGATTAGGTGAAAAAAACTAAATGAAACAAGTTACTGCCTAATTACAAGCTAAAACTCTAACAAATTGACGCTGCAACCCTGTAACAATTACTCAAATACCAATGCAATCTGAAAGTTACCGGTGATTGAAATGCAAATGTCAAAGCCATAAAACTCATGCATTGCAAACAATATATTGTGATAAGCAAATTCCAGGGATGATGATTATTATGGTACTTAAGCTCTAACAAAAAAACTCGTTATGCAAGAAAACAGTTTAGAGCTATAGAGCACACTATAACAACCAATTACCTTATCTTCAAAGCGCCACATTACAAGATAGCATAACATTATTGCAAAAGCCAATATTTGACTATAGATTTATTTCAACTTAGCATTACTTTGAGTAGCCATTACTTGTTACATCTAGGAAAGCATCTCAATGTAGGTGTCAAGAATTGACTAATCCTGGTATTTATAGTGCAAGTCATTAAGTTTTCACATTCATAAGACTTTGTAGTAGGTTGTGTAGGATTGTGTACTGGATTGTGGTGCATCAGAAAAGGGTCATTTTACTTAATTTAGTACACACTCGAAATCTTCAGTTTTTAGCTATTTTTCACAATTTAGCTGGTAATGAGCATGGTTTTTTGGCCAAAACTAGTTAAGCACCAATAAATATACCTAAATAATCAAAGTTCTTTTTAATTTTGTTTCATTTCCCACGTTTTTCCCTAATTATTCAGCTAGTTTTGGTTACGGACCGTTACGGTTTTTCGTAACGGTCCGTGCATATAGAATATTAAGTGCATATGACAATGACCTGTGCTTTAATGTTGGGGAATCCCCTCCCAGCCTTTGCTGTTATGCGTAATTAAAACCAGCACATAAAAATACCATGTATAGTAAATTTCAATGGATTTGGAGCAAACTTTAATGTTAGGTCATAATTTGCTGGTGTGTACTAAATGAAGTAAACTGACCCAAAAGAAGACGCAATACAAAAGTAATTTACAGCGACATTCTGTTCTTCTGTAAAGTTGTTATATCTGAGTATCTACTTTTAATCTCAAAAAATGGTTGTTCGAAGAAGGACGGCAGAGAAATCTCTTAGTTGCCTTTGAGAAGTTTTCATGCTGTCAATATAGTAGCTGCATTACATTTTTCTTAAATCTGGAATATTATTCCAATAAATATTAAAAAATTTATTTTTGAAATATTGAATAAAGCTTTATATATGGTGTTATGATTGTTTTTTATAGTTTATTTTTGTAATAATTGCTCATAGTTTTTGAACCATAAAATTATCAAACCACACAAAATATTAAAGTGTGATACGCATATTTTACTACAACGATTAGAAAGCGCTTCTAACAAAATATCTGCCAACATTGTCAGCTAAAGTGAAAATACGTGTTCTAATATTTTAAAAAGGAATTGAAGAGAAGCATATAGAGAACATATTAAAATGTTGCTTCATAGTTTTTGACACTAATGTAGCTGCAGTATTTAAATACAAACGCCATCATATTGTCTCCCCAAACATTTGGAAATTGATGTTTTATAAAATTTTCCACCAACATTCTATGATTAAAAAATTAAGAAATTGTGGTCAATTTGGCCATATTTTGATTTTACTATGCATAAAAACTCTAAAATTTCCAGATTCGAGTGATGTGATTCTTTTTGATATTCTACTTTTCTTTCTATTAAAATTGTGTATTTAAAGTTACCCCTTTGTTGCAACTGGTGTGAAAAACAAAAAAAATGCAGCCATAATCACTAACTTTAGCACCATTGTTAACTGTTTTCAACTCGGCATTCTCAGTTGCACTGTACAGCATTAGTTTCAGAAAAGTCTACTTTACTAATGGGCCGTGTATAACACCTCTCAGTAAGCGCATTGAGGCAAAACAAAGATAATTGATTTGGCATAGTTTTGTCGAATTTTATTACCCTGACCCCGTGACCCGTGATTCACTTCATTTATTGGCTGTGCTTATCGCGTGATCTGTGACGCACATCCTGTTTGCCAAAACGAACAAAGAAGCTACACGCAATATTCCAAACTGCCAAAACAATCTGATAATTTACCATCAATCCTTCATCTAGATCTTCTACAACCGGTGAAAATAAAGAGAAGACATATTTGACTTTATATTTATCAACATTTTGTTTTACGAAGTGCCGTGATTTACTTATTTTGACATTAGTAATATTACATAATATTTATATTCGTACCGACTCGTTATATAAGTCTCTAACATAGCAGCACGTATACTACAGACACAGTAAACATGCCTAAGGTTAAAAAAAGGCAGTTTCGAGGAAATCAGTACAGAAAAGCTGACCCAGTACTACTTGATATTACTACTAGTACTACTACTACGACGCCTGCAAGTGCTACGACGCCTGCAAGTGCAACGACGCCCACAACTACGCCTACTACTAGACCACCCATGACGATTACTACTACTACTACTACTAGCTATTGCCAGCACCGCTACGCCAGTTATCGCTACGCCAGTTATCGCTACTACTATTAGTAACACTAATGTAACTAACTCTACTGCACATCTAAGTGCATCTACAAGCTTTTCAGTTAGTACTATGGACTTTCAATTGGAGCCCCAGTCTGCTGCATCTGACCATCAACTTATACCACCGACTGCCTCCAGCTCTTTGAGTCTGACTAGTGATGCTACACCTACAGTTACCGGCACTACTCCTGCTGCAACTGCCAGCTCTGCTAAACTAAATGATCAGCTAAGTACTTCAAATTTCTTATTTAGTTCTGCAAATTCTCAGCCTGACAGTATTATAGTGCAGACTAAGTTAGTTTTAGAACTTATGGGTAGGTTGTCATCTGGTAGTATTGCTTGTAAAGATCACCCTGCTATGTCCTTGCGAATTAGTGTAAAATGCCATAGTGGAATTGTACCAGCTTTTGATTTTACCTGTTCTGTTTGTGGTGTTCTTATTGAAAGTAGTGTAATGAGTGATCGTGATGTAGATCATAGGTTTTCTTTGAATACTCGGTTGGCTTTTGGTACAACCTTGGCAGGTGGGCATAGAAGTACTGCTGCAACTATTTCTGCTCATCTAGGTTTGCCCCCACCTGTTGCTTTTAGTGAGTGGGCCAAGGATGTAGAGCGACTTGGTAAAATTACTAAGGAGCTAGCTAGTAAGTCAATGGACCAGGCTGCCAGGGAAGCTGCTAGTATGAGTAACAGTAGTGATATAACAGTATCTTGTGATGTTACCTGGCAGCGTAGGGGCTTTAGTAGTAAGAATGGGGTAGCTACTGTTATTACCCACTCAGTAGGAAAACCAGGTAAAGTAGTTGATACTGAAGTTCTCTCTAGTTATTGTTTTACATGTGCCAGTCATAAAGATAGTATACCACCAGAGCATAGTTGTGTCAAAAATCATGAGGGTTCAGCTAGTGGTATGGAGCCGGTAGGTATGGTTAGAATTTTCAGGAGGTCAGTCGAAAAGAGAGGAGTACGGTTTGTAAAATATTTAGGGGATAGAGACTCCAAGTCTTATAGTGCTGTAAGTAATGCCCAACCCTATGGCCCAGATGTTGTTGTTGAGAAACTTGAATGCGTAGGTCATGTGCAAAAGCGAATGGGCAAGCTTTTATTAGATAAAGTGCAGCAATGTAAGCACATAAAATAAATGTTTGCATAATGCTGCATAGTTGTAAAAACAGTTGTAAACCAGTGTTCTAATAACAATAGTTTACAACTGCTTTAAAAAACCTTGCATATATTTAATGCTACATCATATATAGTGACAGTCATACAGAGTTGTTGATGAAAAACTTTGTTGGCACCGTTTCTCAAAACCTTGCTCGATATCTATAGAACATAACATGTCTACACTTTATAGTATATTGATGTTGACTCACAACATTTTATACCAGCAGCATTACACACTTATGCAGCATTATGCAAATATTTATTTTATGTGCTTACAGAATGTTGGTAGAACATTTTATAAAACACAAACATCCAAATGTTGGGGAGACAATATGATGGCGTCTGTATTTGAATACTGCAGCTACGTTAGTGTCAAAAACTATGAAGCAACATTTTAATATGTTCTCTATGTTTATCTTCAATTCTTTCTGCAATATTTAGATTATGATATTGATTTTTGCATTACTATTAATGATCTGTATTCAAGTTATATAGCCAAGAATGTTCCAATACTTATAATTTTCCAGTTTTCTTACTAATTGCAAATAGTTTGCGCAGCTTCTATTTTTGAATAAGACACAAGTGCGTCAGTTTCTACCAGGTAGTTATACTATAAGCCAGATAGCTATAGACTGTTTTGCTACATATGTAGCATGTTAATAACATTTATCTAATAAATTGATTATGAATTATTGAATGCCAATATTTATGCATTTTCTAAAATTTATTATACTTTTGTTTTTCATTCAAAAGTACATTTCACAAGCAAATGATGAGATAAAAGATGCAGTACGTTGCCCCAATTTTATTAAACTAAAATATTAGAATCATAAATTTGATTTAAGTGTACTTGGTTAAAATGAAAAAAAACATATGCAGTCCAAGTTTAATATAAAAAGAAATTGTTATAATATGATAATATAGGAAAATTTCAAACCAAGACTAAATCAGAAATATGACATCAAGATTGATAAATAGACAATTTGTAGGAAAAATTATGAATAGCTAATCACCAGAGCATATCTATACCTCGACCTCAAAAGAAGTCAAGTGAAATATGGAAAAGGAAACGTGTTCATGTTTTCAACTCACCTTTCCTTATCAGTGATACAGTAATTGGTGTATAGTTATACTAGAGTAGTAAGCAGTGGAGTGATACAGTAGATGGTATGTAGCTATACTGAAGCAGAAAACAGTTGAAGGAGTAACCTACATACAAAACGGCAGTCAGTTTCATTTGTTTTTGTCTTTGTCTTCTGGTAGGTTCTTTTGTCTCCTCTGGACTTACTGCACTCTGTAATATGCAAAATTGTATCCGTATTTATCATGTCTATAGCTTTAATCATAATAATGCTGGCTTAGAATTTTATTCTATAAAACATATTAATTTTTTGTAATTGCAAGCATTTAGTTATAATAGAATCAAAAGAAATCAATTAGTATTGCTTTAGTATCTGTATCAACAGCCTTTGCTCCTACTGCTTTACATATATACTAGGAGCTGTCTGAGACAATAATATAAGTTAATCAGTATAGCCTTTGTATATTCAGTACAAGCTGAGAGCTATAGTACCCACAGCTAGCTCAGCATTTTTTGTTGCCAAAAGCATTAATTTTATTGAATCAATCAAATAATGTTATGATACAATATGTAATGAGTTGTTTTATGTAATCACAAATGCATATGCTATAGTGAGTATTACAATGAGCAAGAAAGACAGATGTTACTATAGCAAGCTTTTGCCAATTGATAGTTATGTAATGTATAGCTGTAATTTTGTGTTGGTATATAGCTAATCTTGCATATTTTGAGACACCCAATGATCACAAATTATGCAGGTTTCACACACAGCCAAACTATGTATTAGATAAGAAATAAAATACATTTTACTCTGCCTATATAAAGCTTACCATGTGCTTATAAAATAATAAACTACATTTTAATTTAGTGTTTATTTATATAAGTAGCTTTTTTTACTTTTTTTAAACATTCCACACAATAATAAAAAGCTTCGCAGAACCGCAATCTAATATAATCATGTAATCATGCATGGCATCGAAACACAACATTTTTTTAATTCCTTTGTAACTTATAACAGAATAGTTTCTACTATTTATAGTGCTATACAGTTTTGCAGTGGTATTTCCAATGCTTTTTGTATAGCTATTATAGAACCCCTTTTGTGCTTTTCTGAAGAATGTGGTATTTCGTAGTATATATAATATATCTTGGTAT
This sequence comes from Bugula neritina, assembly GCA_964035545.1. NCBI lineage: Eukaryota > Metazoa > Bryozoa > Gymnolaemata > Cheilostomatida > Bugulidae > Bugula > Bugula neritina. The sequence goes on along the minus strand of OZ037772.1, from coordinate 6,685,871 downwards.
TGTGTGTTCTCAGCAATTGTAGAAAGAAACTGTGCTGAAAGAGGCACATGCATTTATATCTGTATGTCTCCACTTTTTAAAAAATGCAGCGAACTTCCATTTATAGTGTTATATTTTTTGGCCTTGTTTCAACGTTGTTGTTTTTCGCCGAACTTGATTGGACAATATTATCATCAAGCTTGATGAAAGAAAAAATCTTGAAATTTATAAATAAATTAGCAAGTAAAGAGATATAGCATTATAACAATTACAACATATTCAAGTTATATGAATTAACATGCATGGTTGGTAACGTTAATTAGATGGAATATTTCTTTTTACAAAATATATTTTAATATATAGGCTAATGATAACAATGTTAAAATAATTGATTTATAAATGATCTTTCTGAATGCATGCATATGAATTCAAAATTAAAAGTGTTTCAATAAATGTAAAAGTGAAAATTTAAACAAAATAACCAGCATAAAAGATTAGTCAGTACAGTATAATAATATTTGAAATGATTTACTGTTGAAACGTTGTGACGGTAGTAAAATTAAATATAAATTTCGGAGAGTAATTGTTAGCAATCTTGTATTCAAAAACATGAAGATGTAATTGAATTACTTTGTAAATATATATCAAACATAATTATGATGTAATTTCTTATTAACACTTGTTTATCCACCGAAATGATTATTGATAATCTTATATATATGAAGTGACAGTAGGATATAACTTCATATTTTTAGATAGAGGACAGAAATTATTTTGGATAATACAGATAAATAATTGTTTGAAACAGGAATTATTGAATTGTTTATTTACCGAAATAGTTATTGATAATCTTATATATATGAAGGGAGAGCAGGACATAATCCACTCGCACATATATTCAGATGGAAGGTGAAACATATTTAGGATAATACAGATAAATAATTGTTTGAAACAGGAATTATTGAATTGTCAAGCTTTACAATGCTGGAGATTTCTACTGCATATTGAACAGATACACTTTCTTGTCTCCCCAACCAGGTACAGCCAGTATTCCATCTCTGATACTTGTTACTCCAGCAAACGCAGTTGGTAACTTATCATGAGTCAGTCTCTTGAGAACAACGCCTGTTTAATATTTACAGCTATACACTGCAATGGGAACAAAGTAAACTGGAATGTTTATAAAAAATATTTCAAAGTGCACTCAATTTACTTCATAACTAATTATAGACAAGGTTTGTGAATATTAGTTACCTACCACCTTTTACTACTTGAAAAACTTCTATGCTAGTCTCGATTATTAAATATTAATTAGTATAAAGATTTTAGTTGTATGCAATCACATATAGATTATAGATTATAAAGTGGTTAGTATTCCATGTCTTAAAATGCAGCTTTTCTATACAAACTATTTAATACTATGTATGGAAACGCCAAATTCTTTTATAAATTTCTTATTCACATGCAGCAATAGACAGTTGCAAACATTCTGTCTACTATAAGTTATGACAAGAACTATTTGCAAACACATGCTATAGTTTTAGCTAGCTCAGTGACAACAATTAATGGCCACATATCTATAGCTTTAAACTTGTGTGTTTTATTTTTTTTTAGTTTTTATCAAATATTTAAAAAAAATTGTGAAAAAAACTTCAAATTTGTTTGAGAAGTAAATAATTATAACAAGCAGACTGCTATATATAGTATATTAATATACTTTTTTAATAGTAATATAATATGATATGTGTACATGCTTGGATGTTACGCTAAACAAGCAACTTTTGAATATGAGTATACTTATATAATATAATATATGCAAAAAAGATGTATTAGGGAAGTGATTATTTTGGTAACCGGCTCTGATTAGGCTCGACTAACTATAAAAGGCAACATGACAAACATAATTATTAGATACGATTCAATGTGTCGTTATCAATCAAACAAGGATAAGTATTTGTGGCAAGAATCATAATAAAAATGTTTTTTTTGGCTGTTTTCAGACTTTTTGAAACCATATTCATAACGAATGTTTAAAAAATGTCATTAGACTTGTGAAAAGCTAACTCATTCAGTTATAAGAGCAACAAATTTTGCCATAAATCCAAATTTTGAACAATATGAATGAAAATGTAAAACATAGAGCATATTAAAAACCAAGTTTACCATTTGCTTAGCATATTACTTAGGTTTTTATTTCAAAAAGATACAACTTTTTCTCATCCCAACCAGGTACAGCCAGTATCCCATCTCTGATACTCGGTACTCCAGAAAAAATAGATGGTAATTTATCATGAGTCAGTGTCTTGAGAAGAGCACCTGTTTAATATATACAAATATACACTAGCAATGTAAACAAAGTAAACCTAATAGGTTTATAAGAAATTTTATCGAAAGTGCACTCAATTTACTTCATAATTTATAGACAAGGTTTGCATGTGAATTGGGGAAAAATGTGGGAATGCGCAAACCTAGATTTCAGCTTAATGTGACTATATTATTATGGAGACGCAGTAATTTGATACAGCAGAACACAGTATTTCCAAAACTTTCAATATATGTTTTGCTAAGATTTTTCGTTATTTCCAAAACTTTTGATGAACTCTGAAATTATATTTGGAGTTTTCTACTCGCAGCATACACATGCTTAAGCAACCGCACCTGATGGAGAAATGATGTAAAGCAACTTCAAGCTTCTTCCAGAAACGTAGATGAGATCATTAGAATCTGCACAGACACCGTATCCATCTGTTACACCATCACATCTCCATACTGTAGTCAGCTTTCCATTCTCTACTTTGTACTTGATCAGTTTTTCTCCACCAACTACTAGCAGATGACCATCTGGTAGAAAGTGTAGACCAAGTGGATACACATCAGGACGAATAGTCTCTGTCTGTTTAGTGATGAAATCATAGATGATCAGCTGTTTAGTATCTGGATGATCCACCACAACATATCTGTCAGAGACTGCCATTACTGCTGCACCATTACCTGTTCTATCAAACTGAAACAGTTGTTGTCTCTTTGTGATGTCACCAGCTAAACACATGTCTACCTTAGATATGTCACCTTCTCTGTGTAGAATGAATGCATTCTGAAGGGTCTCAACTACTCCTGTTACTATCTTCTCACTTGTACTGTATCCACTCAGTTCATTACTATTTCTGCTCAGTAACTGTATTCCATTATAAGTACCTATGAGTATGTCACCGTCTTGTCTGTGATTGGCTGAGTAACACCCAATACTTGTCTCATGTTCAGATATGAATCTCAGTGAAGAAGGAACTATTACTAGACTGAGATTCAACAGTCTACTTGTGTTTTGACCTGTAAGATGAAATATAGAGTTAATCATTCAGTTTGTTTATTAGAAATCAATTTTTATTAGAAAGCATTTATTTGCTCAAAAATATTTCCTGATTTTATGATAGTTACCATAAACCTATAACTAAGAAAATTAGATGGGTATCTGATGCAATTTCTATAAGTTTTGTACATTTTTGCTTATAGATGTCTGTAACTCCTATAATTATTATATATGTTCATATGTGCAATTTATGTGTGTTATATGTGAATATAAGATGCATACATGTATATATGCATGTTATGTATTTATGTATATACAGTATAATATTATATGTATGTATGTGTGTATGTATATGTATGTGTACATATGTGTGATATGTGTGCACATATATAGTATATAGCATAGTAATGGTTTTTTAAGAAGTATTAAATTAACACACTGCATGACTATGGTGCTTGTCATACAAAGGAAGAATAATAATTTATTTATAATTTAATTTTTCAACTACAATAAACAAACCGTTAAGTGAGTTATCGACATGGTTTAAAGTAAACTATGTTGTCTTGCAGTGGTGGCGACACATGAAATGTAATGACTAACAGTTGTGGGTCTTTAGCAGCTTTTTAGAGAAATAGCTAAATGATCTTTCAGCTTATACAGTGTGTAAATGTATTTCACTGCTCACATAAGATATTGTATGTAGGTACTAATGTAAAAAATCAACATTCAGAAGGTAGATGCATGTACTAGCCAATCAAACTTATTCACTCTCCATATTAACTTGAGGTTATCAAAATAGATGATGAACCAGCTGTACTTGTACTAATCTAAGAATCACTGTTTCCTGTTTGGCAAAAATAGATAAAGGGCTGCGGAACAGACTGGACAAAGCAAGTGTGGCTTACGGAGAATTGCAGCAGAGACTTTAGAACAGCAGACGAGTATCTATAAGGGTGAAGTGTAAAGTCTACAGAACACTTCATGGTGTTCTCAGGTCTGCTGCATAGAGCAGAAACATGGACATTATAAAGGACACAGGTGAAGAATCTAAGCGCTTTCATGATGCGGCAAAGTAGAGACATTTGCTGTAAAATGATGTGACAAAGTTATGAATGAAGAAATACTAAGATGTTACAACTTGCCAAGCATGGCTGACATTCTTTTTGAAAATAACCTGAGACGGGTAAGCCATGTGCACAGGAAGGAAGATAGCCAGCTACGAAGAAAATTGATTCACTTTCAGCTGAAAAACGGCAAAAGGAATGGAGGGCAGCTTAGACTCAGACTTGAAGATGTTGCTAAGAAAAATATGAAAGGGAGAATAATCAACTTGAGTTCCTGAAAACAGACCACTGGCAGTACAGAGTTGCGTGAAAGGCTGCAACCAAATTCAAGACCAAATTGTGAAACATTCACATTTGCATCGACTGACTGAAAAAGGGAGAGAGAAAGAGAGAGAGAGAGATAACATTTTGCAAGTCATTTCTTGAAAGAGCCAACTAATTGGCAGATGTTACTTAATTGTCAATTGAAAACATCACAAACCTGTCTCTATTAAGGTTGGTAGATCAGTGAGATTACAATCACCCAGATTTTCTACATCATGCCTTTCCATCTCTTTGGCTAGTCTCTTCTTTTCTCTGATCTTCTCAGTCACATGACCCTCTTTCAGCAGACGATGCACCTCAGCTTGTGTTTTCTCCAACCCATCTTTCTTCAGCATCAGCTTGTTGTAGAAATCTTCCACCTGATTGGTCACTTCTTCTTTGTGATTGATAACTCTGTCAATCAGCTTTTGACTCTCATTAGTTATTCTTTGGATCTAAAAGCAGAAATTTTTGAGCCCAATATATAAACATTTAAGACTCAGATAGGAATATTATATAGCTGTCATGTTAAAAAATATTTTGACCTTAAATAACTTAAATTTATTTTCATCCGCAGCCCTTGTAAGAAAGTAACTTCTGATTTTCTGTAGCAGAAATAAAAGATAATTCCTTTGCTTATTACTCTCAAAATAAAAAACTAATGTGATACATCATGCTCCTGGTGTCTTCAAAAATTTTCCTTTTGAACAAACCATAATTCAATTTACACAATTACTACAACTATAGTTTGTTGACAGCCCTCATAAACATGAAAATAATTATGATGATGGTTGTGGTTTCCAGGCAATTTCAATACTAACTAATTGAATATTGTAAACAATTCTGTGATGCTTGTGATGAGACTTAAAACAAGCAATGATATGTGGAAGGCAGTTAAATGACAAACTCACCATTTCATCTCTAATTGTCTCTATCTCTCTTATAACATCTGAACATTTCTCTTCTTGATCATCAAGATCATTCCACACTTTCTTGTCAAAAGTACATATCTTGGTAATCTTTTCAACGAGTACACTCAGCTGACTCGCGAGGTAAGTATTGACTTCTTTTCTCAGTGATGTAAGAGATTTAAAATCATGTCTCTCTTGATCTAAAATTTTGATTTGATTACATAATGCAGTGTTTCAAAACAGTCTAAGGCGTTGAACATATGTTAGTTTCACCAAGCAAAGTTTGTTTTTGGTAAGCGCCAAAATAACTCATTTCCCTGATATATTAATGCAGATTTATTGATCATGCAATAATTTGACTTTTTATTCAGTCAAGATTTAATAGGAACTTTTCCAGGGTACTAAAGTGTTTTAAATTGTAAGTCACAATAGGTTTTATGTCATTCAATTATCATTTAATTGAATTAGGATCAGGCAGCAGTTATCTGTTATACATTTACTAAATCGTACATTTGCGTAGCCTATTGCATTGTACGTTATAGTTTAAACTCGACAATTGCTATCGTAGTAAATTTCACAATTCACTATATTATGCGTGGGTCAACTTAAACAAAGCCACTACACCAGGTTGTTTACGCTATGATAAGTTTATTATTTACACGATACAAGAAGTTCTAATTACTGCTAAACATCAATAGAAACGGTTACATAATAAGTGAGCTTTAATACACAACTACTCTAAATGAAGTCCCAAGCTGCTCTGCCTGGCTAGCTACTCAGCGCGCTTCCACTACGAGTAGCTAGCTCCACCTGCTATCAATTAGAATGTCAGTCCTGATTGGTCAATACTAGTGGTGCCACTGTTGGCTATAGCTACAAGTCGCAGGAGGTCGATGTAGTCGAACTCCACTATAGCATACAGTATAGAGTCGACCCTTTCGATATAATACTAACATAAATTGCACCACTGAAATCCATTACACTCTCCACACCTATCGAAAGGTACACTCTATGATTATTGCTTGTGTGACAACATTAAAAAAAAAATAAAATAATACAAAATATCCAAAAAAAACCAAACAGGATTAAGAAAACACAAAATAACATACTCAAGGTGATTTATAATATTAATAGGACAATCGATCCGGATCTGTCGCAGGGTCGAGTGTCGCTCACCAAATAATGTAAGACAGCATGAACATAGTGGGGGAAGGAGATGTACTGTATCACATCCATCTAGTCCGAACCAAGCAATGGCGGCCTCGGGAAGCCCCCAGAAGAATCAAGCGTGGCAAAGGAATCTCCCCAAAGGGGGGAGAAGAAAGAGGGGGGTTGACTGGTCTCTTCCTATAGGGTCGTGTCAAATACCAACATCCACACTCATCACCGTCGAATTCCCAAAGGAGGGAGTTGAAGACTTCTTCATCTTGACTTTTATATTTAAGTATTACTTCATGCAGGAATCTTTAGTATTACTTGTTACTTCTTATTATTTATTATACTGTTTTATTATTATGATGTCGCTACGGGCGAAAAGAGAGAGGAACTACTCTGTCTAGTTGTATCCTTCTGGCAGTATTATTATATCGGTACGCCGTCGCCAGGAGAGGAGAGGGAAGAGCTACTTTGTCTAATGGCATCCCTCTTGAAGTAATGTTACGTCGATGCATTGTCGCTAGGACGAGAAAGGGGAAGAACTCCTCTGTCAGCTGCCTCTCTGCACCTTATCATTGTGGGGCACCATCTGCCACGACAGTCACCAGCATTGGTGTTATGGCGCTGCAAGAGTCCAGTCAAGCAGCCAGCATCGTAGTCGACATGAATATGATGAATGATGTGTGACTGTGTTACGGTGGTGCCAGGAGAAAGAGTTATGCTCCGCCATTAAAGTCTCACCTGCAACAGAATGCCAGAAACTGTTGAAGGGTTTTGCACCTGTCAGTACGACACCTCGACTGAGTCTCGCAATCTACTAATCACTGATTATTATTAAATCATGCGGTCGATTGCCCCACTCAAGTCGTCAGTGAATCACCTGACTTGGGAAACCAGCTTTATCGTTATGATAAAGCGAGACTGATTTAACGCTACCAGCTTGAATTCTACTTAAATAATAGAATTATACTAGTAGACTTACCAAAAGATAGCCCTGACGTTAGTCTGCTGCCCACTTAGGCTACGTAGTACGCCAGCCTGCCAAGTACATGCGTGCACGTTGGCAGTTAAAGTAGAAAAGAACGCTCTTCGCAGTAAAAGTGATTAAATAATACCCCTTTCACTAGCGAGCTGGCTTCGCTCTTTTTTTTACCCCCGGTGGTGTTTTATATTTACACCACTAGGTAGGCAACTCACAGTTGTGTCTCCTTATATTTTGGAAATGCATTTCTCAATTGCTCGTCCCCCCAGATTTCTTTTATGATAGCTGATGGATGTTTTTCCACTGCATCACACAAGAAATCTTTTAAATAAGTTGGAGGCGCCCTAGTGCGTTGCCTACGCTCCAACTGCACTGGGGAATTTGCTACGACTGGTGACTCTTCCACCACGGGTGGTGTCGCCAGTACGGGGGGTCCACCAGTACGGGTGGTCCTCCCCCAGCTGCCTTTTCCTCATGATTTTGAGGAATTTCCATCTCATCCGGGACGATGGGCCTGTCGACCGGCTCCACAGGTGATGGGGCCGGCTCTGACAGGTCTTCTGGTGTGTCGGCTTCCTCCCCCTGGGGTGGAGGTAGCTGAGGCTGGTCGGGCGGCGCGTCAGCCGCCCCGTCCTGATCTTGCAGTATCTCCTCAATCTCTCTATATGCCATGCCTCGCCTCCTTATAGGAGGGCGTCTAGCGGGCTCTAAGAGAGGAAGTGCTTGACCTGCCGCATCAGGACTCGCCCAGTGAGGTTTTAGCCGTGCCTCGTTCTGGGTGGACACTTGTCCAGACCGTTCCACTTTATAAGTGTGATTTGGCATTACCTCAATTACGCAGTAAGGACCTACGAACTTCGGCTGCAATTTGGCTGCCTGTCCGCGCCGTCGGCGATGACTGGTCATCCAGACCCAGTCTCCCACCTTATATAAAGGGGGGTCGTCAGAGTCACCACTTCTGACCTGCCACTGCTGCTCACGTAGCACCTCGTGAGCCGTCCCCATGCGTTTTACGAGCTTTTCCACGTAATCGTGGACGTTGCTCTCGGGAGTCGAAACATGATAGGTTACGTGCTCAGGAACCCTGGTTTCTCTCCCCAGCATGAGAAAATTAGGGGTCTCCAGTGTACTGGAGTGAGAGGTACTACAGTACGCTCGCATGATCTGCGGCAGCACCAAGTCCCACTCTTCCTGGCTCCTACCGATAAGCAGGCTTCTCAGAGAGTCCCCTAGCATTCGGTTGTTCCGCTCCACAACCCCGTTCCCTTGCGGGTGATACGGGGTCGTCTGACTCTGGTTTACCCCCCACATTTTACAGAGATTGCTCATAAGTTGCGACTGAAACTGGGCGCCTTGATGAGAGTGTATCTCCTCCGGCAAGCCGAAATAGCAGAACACCTGCTGATCCAAGGCTCTGGCCACCGAGGGTGCCGACGCATCTGGGATAGCCAGTACATCAGCCCACCGCGTGAAATGGTCAGTTAATACCAGTATCCAGTTATTACCTCTCGCTGTTGTGGGCATGGGGCCTACCAGATCGACAGCAACTACCTGCCACGGACGACCGGCATGGAGACGACGCCTCCCTGTGGTCTCAGGGGGGCGGCCATGCTTGTTAGCTTGGCACACCTCGCACTTCCGCACCCGGACTCTGACATCCCTGGTCATACCGGGTCAAAACCACTGGAGTTGAAGACACCTAGTCACCCGGGTGACTAGGTGTCTTCGGTAGCTCCGGCGTGAGTTTGCCTATGGGTGTCCCAGATCAACTCCCGCCTCAGAGCGGACGAGCAGACTACCCTCTCTCGTTCACTGCGATTGGTGCCGGCTGCCAACGTGATCATTAGCAGCCCATCGCTGTTGAACCTGAGGGAGTCCCAGTGGTCACAGAAGTACTTAAACTCTGCACTCTTCACTCGCTGTTCGGCCTCACTCGGCTGCCGTCCCTCCTTCTTGGCCCGGAATAGGCCAGCTACCACCCCTGGTAGCGTAGCCTGGAGCCGACATAGCTCCATGACGTTCTTGAGCAACGTGGGGTTTGCGTGAAGGTTGTTAACAGCTTTGTTAGGAGATTCGGACAGGAGTTGTCCTTCTTCCCAGCTGTACACACCCGCTTTTCCCAACTGCGCTTCAACGTCCGAGCGAGGGGGTCCACCGTCCCTGCGCTCAATATTCTGGCACTGCTTACACCCATCTGCCTGGCGGCGGCTAAGTCAATCGGCATCACCATGTTTCTTACCGGGTCGATGTTCGATCCGATAAGAAAACTCTGCCAGGATCTCTAGCCAGCGCGCTACTTGGCTTGATGGTTCCCCCCGTCGACACAGCCATATCAAAGACGCATGATCCGTCCGAAGACGGAATGTTCGTCTATATAGATATGGTCTAAAGTGTTTGACCGCCTTGACTACTGCCAAGAGTTCCCTCCTGGTTGTACAGTAGTTCTTCTCAGGCGCCGACAGGGCCTTGCTATAGTAAGCCACCACCACCTCGCGACCATCTTGGACCTGCGATAGCACAGCGCCCACATTATGGTTACTGGCATCAGTATCCAAAATGTACACCTTCGCAGGGTCAGGATACGCCAAGATGGGTGCTTCCACCCGGCGATCCTTCAGGTTGTCAAATGCTCTCCGCTCGGCCTGCGTCCACTGCCATCGCACCCCTTTTGCTGTCAGCCGATTTAACGGCTGTGCAATTCCGGCAACGTCTGGTATGTACTGACGATAGTACCCTACCAGTCCCAGGAATGCCCGCAATTCAGGGGGGTCGACAGGGACAGCCCAGTCCCTTACAGCCCTTACCTTCTCGGGGTCGGTGGCGACCCTGTCTCGACCAACTACATGGTCCAGGTACTTAACCTCGCGTTGCAATAATGCACACTTAGAGGGCTTGAGCTTCAGACCCGCAGCTCGAAGCCTGTCAAACACCTCCCTGAGATGACAATGACATCATCGAGATAGATAAGCAAGGTCTTCCAGTGCAGCCCACTCAGGACCTGCTCCATGAGTCGCTGGAAGGTGGCCGGTGCGAACGTAAGTCCGAATGGCAACACCTTCCATTTCCAGAGCCCATCCCGCATTATAAACGGGGCTTGTCCTGTGCTTCAGGACTTAGGGGCTCTTGCCAATACCCGCTTAGCAAGTCCAACGTGCTGAAAAACTTGCTACCAGCTAAGGCATCGAGCAACTCATCGATCCTAGGGAGAGGGTAAGCGTCCTGGATGGTCACGCTGTTCAGCCTGCTATAGTCAACGCAAAACCTCCAGCTACCATCCTTTTTCCGAACCAGGACGCCTGGAGAACTCCAGGCCCCATGGCCTGGCTCAATCAGGTCCCAGTTCAGAAGGTCTTGCACCTGACGGCTCACTTCTCTCTCCTTCTCAGGACCTAACCGGCGGGTCGGCTGCCGAATGGGCGCCGTCCCTGCCGCCAGGGGTATCTCATGACAGACAGTCTTAGTCAGACCCATATCACGGTAGCCGCAACTAAACACGTCCTTGTACTCAGAGAGTAGCCGCGCCATCACCAGGCGTTCTCGCTTGCCCTCACAGCCATCACAGGCATCCTCGTACGACTCCGCTACGTGTTCAGGCACCGGCCCCCTGCCGTCTCTAGTGGGTACCCCACGGGCTTTGTCCGCCGTCTCCAGCGCGGGCCCTACATCTTCCTCCTGCATAAAGTGGAACTTGCCCACTAGAGACCAAGCCGGCAATTCTACCGGCTCCGTGAAAGGGTTTACGCACTGGACTAGGAACTCCCCCCGCTCATCCAGCCTATTCAGGCTGTTAGCGAGCTGGACGCCCCCTAGTGCACCTTCCACCACTCCTAACTCGGAGATTTCCCTACAGTTCACTCTGCAGGGAACTGTAGCCCGTAGCGCCCAGGTACAGTGCAACGCTGTACCACCAGCACTCCCCCCACCAAACGTCGGCCAAATCGGTCGACACAGGCCAGCTCACGCCCGGCCGTCACTATCGCCGACTTGCTAAAGTCGATGTAGCACCTGTGTCGCTTCAGAAATGGCATGCCCAAGATGGCGTCCTCCTTGAGTTGACCGACGATGAAGGTCTCACTGATCGTCTGATCACGGACTCGACCAGTCAACTGGATTACCCCATAGAAAGGAATACACGACCCATCCGCCAACGTGCCGTGTTCCCTTTCATATGGCTCTAGGCTAGCCCTGTCCCTGGCACTGAGAGTGTCGAATAGATTTGTGGTGCACCCAGTATCCAATGGGAATGTGACAGCTTTGCCAGCAAGTTTGCCGGGGAGGAAATAGCTGCTTCCATATGGCTGAGCGCTCACTGAGCGGTTCGTCTCTTGAGGCGACACCTCATGTGCGTGGAGTTGGGGATGCACCTGTGCTTTTCGGTTGCGAGGGGGTCGTCGACGTTGTGTGGGCAGGCAGGTTACGTCTCGGTCTCGCTCACACACGGGCGGCCGAGTGAATTCTCGGACTGACGCTCGTGTGGGCAACTGAGGAAAATCCCTGTTTTGCTCCCACTCGTCGTTCACTCCCTCATCAAGCAAACCTTCAAAGCGGTTTTTGAGTGCCTAAACCGGAGGTTTTGGTGGGCTTTGCGGCCTGCTAACTTTCCTTGGGGCTTGCCACTCTGGCGAAGGCGGCCTCCTCACCCGGTGGGGTTCGGGCCTTGGCCTCTGCCTTGGGGGGTTAAACTGGGGCCCACGGTTGGCGGAAGTTACCGTGGGCCGTTGCTGTTTAACTGTCTCCCATTACCGCGGGGGCAACTTCGTATGAAGTGCCCACCACTACCACAGCGCCAGCATACGGGGCGGCGCCTGTCGTCGACAGCTACCGAAGACCTCCTGGGTCGCTCGGCTGTCGACTGCTGGCGCAGTTGCCTGATCTCGGCTAGCAGTTCTGGAATCAAGCTTGTGGTCAAGCTAGTCGATTCGTCTGCTGCTGCCGAGGCGACATGTACAGCTGTTTTCGCCGGCGACGTCGACACGTCGTCGTCTGCTCCGACCTGCTGTATCGTCGCACCAGGTTGACTCGCACTGTCGGCTTGGAAATAGGCATTCCCAAGCCTTAGAGCTCTCTCCATAGTCTTAACTTCGGCCACCAGCAGATGCTGTTTTAGACCGAGGTTGTTAATAGACTGGAGGAATGCATCCAGTGCTAGGCTCTGTCGACTATCAGCAGGCAAGTCGTTCGACTGCGATAGCATGCTCTCGCAGGTTGGTCTCAGGATTTCTCCTAAGCCCCTGCAGTTGCGCGCGAGCATCTCGAGCGATTAATCCAAACCGAGCTCGTAATGCTTCAAATATGTCACCGACATTCTGGCTTATCCCATATGGTTTAGCCGGCCCTGTCAGACATAACCGCAGCTGGATCAGAGTAACCCTATTCGGCCATCCGCAGATGTCCGCCACATCACTAAACTCAGTGATGAATTGCTCCACATCTTCTTCCCCTGAGAAGATGGGAGGCCGCAAGTGGTACCTGTCCATAGGCAGCGCTGGGCCGCCTATGTCATCCTCCTCTATTGCTGCCGGTCCCTGTCTGGGCGCGTCGTCCTCGTCGGCCATCTTACTCCCTGGCTAGGAGCATTTGTATTAGGTGGGATCCCACTGTAGTGAATTTCACAATTCACTATATTATGTGTGGGTCAACTTAAACAAAGCCACTACACCAGGTTGTTTACGCTATGATAAGTTTATTATTTTCACGATACAAGAAGTTCTAATTGCTGCTAAACATGAATAGAAACGGTTACATAACTACTCTAAATGAAGTCCCAAGCTGCTCTGCCTGGCTAGCTACTCAGCGCGCTTCCACTACGAGTAGCTAGCCCCACCTGCTATCAATTAGAATGTCAGTCCTGATTGGTCGTTACTAGTGGTGCTACTGTTGGCTATAGCTACAAGTCGCAGGAGGTCGATGTAGTCGAACTCCACTATAGCATACAGTATAGAGTCGACCCTTTCGATATAATACTAACATAAATTGCACCACTGAAATCCATTACACTATAACCAGTTAACAACAATTGACTCTCAAGTGTTGAGTTAGTTTTTGTTCAGTCAGATGTTGAAACCGGAAAATACTATTTAATTATAAAACAACAGTGTATGAGCCTTGTTCAAGTGATTAAGAGTAATAATCAATGAATAAATAAAATAATTGTTCAAAAATTTGAATAGTTCTATCATGGATACATAAAACTACTAACCAATCCTAAAAGATAAGCCAAACCATTTTTACTTCGAAGACTAAATTGTTGATCATTTTGTGTCTACAAGATTATGTGAAAAATTGTAATTATATCATTAGAAAATAAAGGAAAACTTAGTGGTTTACAGCATCACTACAATTTCAAGCTTCACACTTAGCAAATTAGTTTTTTGTGCAATTTTGAAAACAGTTGCACCTAATGACGCCACAGCCATAAGTTAATACAAACTGCAATCACAAATACATATCAGCACTCGTACTGATCCATTCGAAGTTATGTGAATGTAGTGATACACCTTAGTAAGAAGTGTTTTTTAGAAATAATTTTTCAACAGTGATTTGCCAAATATTACCTGTGCAGTCTTCTCCGTCAATCTCGCACTCAAAGCAAATCAGTTTATCACATTTCCTGCAAGCTCTTACTAGGACCTCTTGATGTTGTTCACATGTTGGCTTATTATAACTAGCAGGTGATTTCTTGTAGACATCAATATCCACCACTTTGTGAACGTCATTGTGAAGTGTTTTGTGGTCCTAGAATGATCAGATGATATTTTCTGAAGTAATGTTGGTATTGATGTTAGAAACCAAACTTCTTTTTTAAACGCCTGTGCTATACTTATATGATCACTTGACACATTAGGTGTGTTTTATAATTTGCGCTGCGTAATTGTCATGTGCAGTCAATGACTTACTATAACTTAGTTCAGGTTCAATAATTGAACAAATTCTGTCAAATATGCATTCTGCTTCAAACCTCTTAAAGCATCATATGCTGCACAAGCTAAACATTTCATTTGAAATTAAAAAAAAAAATCCCAGCCTTCTCTGTTATGCATAATGAAAATCAGCACATAAATATACCATGTACAGTAAGTTTCGATGAATTCTGAGCAAAATTTAATGTCTAGCTCATAATTTTCTAGTGCATGTGTACTAAATGAATTAAGCTGACTAATATAAAATGGGGTACAGGGAAAATTTTATTTTACCTGCTGATGTTGAGAACAGAACTTGTCTTTGCATGTCACACAGTAACATGTAGCTATTTGACCTTGACATTCACGAGCTGTACAGTACAAAGTGCTAGAGTCAGCAGTTGCTACGGTAACCTTTGGTAAACCCTCAAACTCTAGTGAGTCATACACTTCTCTAAAATTGATTAATGTGGAAAGTTGAAAAGAAAATCCGGTAAATAAAATTTATCTGACCGGTATAAACAAATTAAATGTGCTATGTCACTAAAGAAATAAATCTTATCTGTTTTTGATAGTAGATTTTAGCCTTTTGTAAAGTAGCTCAAGTTTAACAAGTTGTATACAAAGACAACTAAAAACTCTTTTGTCAACAGTATTACTATGACATAAATAATTTAGAGAAATGATCAGTATATACATGTACATAGTACTTACCCACAAGTTTTAATAGGGCAGGTCACAGTTTTATGTTTACTGTAATGTCCTTGAATACAACTCAAACAGAATACATGCTGACAAGGCAGCTCTCTTGGATCTCTCATGTCATCCCTCTTAGAGACACAATAACCACACTCATACCATTCTGGTAGTTGCTGGGCAGCCATTATTATCTAATATCAAGTAGAAAAGTAGCTTTAGGGCTTAGTATATTAAAGGGAGAAATGAAACAAGCTATTATGGACTGCAAAAATATATAATAGTATCTTTTGTATGCAGTTGGTGTGAGAATTGTATATATAATTTTATAAGGCTAAATCAGAAATATAACATCAATAAACTTGTAAGAAAAATTAGGAATAACTAATTACCAGAACCTATCTCTGATGCTTAGCTTTAAATTTAATGAATTGGAGATAAAAAAGCAAAAAACATATTATCTTTTATAGTCGGTGCAGAAATTTTAAATGTAATCTTCTAAGTATTACTCAAAAATTAGACAACAAATTTACAATAGGCAGCTTATAAGAAAGGGTATAAATAGATATAGTCACCAGAGCCTATCTTTAGCTCAATTTCACAAGAACTAAAGTAGAATATAGAAAAGAAAACATGTTAAGGTTTTTAACTCACCTCTCTCACTCAATGGTACAGTAATTGGTGCGTATAGTTATACTAGAGTACGAAGCAGTGGAGTGATACAGTAGATGGTATGTAGCTATACTGGAGCAGAAAACAGCTGAAGGAGTAACTCGCATATATTGTACATTGTATAAAATGGCAGTCAGTTTCATTTTATCAAACTAAGCTTTTGTCTTTTAGCAGGCTCCTTTGTTTCACAATATTTACCTAGCCTCTGACTCTATTGAATGCTTCACCCCACAATATGCCAAAATCTATATTTTGAGCAAATCTAGATTTGTTCACAATAAAGCTGGCTTTGAATCTCATACTATAAAACATAATATTGATTTATTGAGCAGGCATTCATTGAAAGTAGTCAAGGAGAAATCAAGCAGTTTCATTTTTGTAATAGCATTGTAGCCTTTGCTCTTACAATCTTGGTAAGTTCTTATTGGAAAATCATCTACTACAATAAAACTGATTTGGAAAAGCTGTTACTTAGTCTGCTTGCCATTTAGCATTGTTTTTTTCTGAAAGGAACCGTATTGAATTTTTCTTGCCATAGCAAATACATTAATATAGTCTATTGTGAGTGTTATAATGAGCCTGGAGACCTTTGTTGGTAGATACTGTTGCATAATTTTTGTAATCCTAATTATTCTAACTGTGGCCTAAAACTATAGTCTGTATACCTACAATTGTTACTCCAACTAAGTTAATAAATTGCCCACTAGGTGTGGCTTTTAAAATTTAATAATTTTATATATAGTATGTGTCTGCATGTAAGGACTATACTCTGCTGAGTTAGTGGGTTGTTTAAGGTTGAACCTGTCCTAGCTATTGAGACTTTATCAAGTTACTTTATTACAACACGCATGTCAACTAATATTATATCAAATACAATACAATATGTCAATATTGACAGAAAAGGAAAAGGTTCAGTTAATGGCAGTTTCATTTCTTTTCATTAGAGTATATGCTATTTGTCTATAATCGTTTCTCAATAGCATTCATTATGATAATAAGAAAGGTTTGTTGGTATAATTGGCAGGACTCAGATGCTATACTAACTGCTCTCAATCTGTATATATACTTATTGATTCATGTATAATTTTCTTTTGATCATTATTAACCTCTTATATCAAAACAACTTTATATGGTTCTCGTCTCCTAGCTGTGATCAAAAATAATATTGCAAATCTAATAAGCATGTGGTGATAAATATAGAACATCATGTTTTAACCCTATTGTTATATGCTATCAACTGCTTAATAATAATTACTTTAGGAATGCTTTTACACCATCATGCACACATACATGTACATACCGCATTAGTTTCCATAAAAAATATTTTACCTTGGTCGGGATTGTATGGAAAAAAACTTATAATCAATAATTATAACATCTCAAAATTTAAAAATGATTATATGTTTTATAGGAACTTTGTAGTAAAATATAATCTAGAGCACCATTGATTGTAGGTCAACCAGTTGGAATGTTGTTAAATATATATAAACTCCAAAATTATAGCAGTTATGCTCTCATGTTATAATTGTACAGTTATTCAGATAGGAGGTCATAAACTCTTGTACATTGCATAATATTAGTAAATACTGAATGTCTTTTGTGTAATATTTCATAAATAGTATCTCGCTTTATCATGCCATGTTTTAGTAACCTGCCACTTTTTACCGCTTGGTTACTGTTTTAAAAAAACTTCCATGCCAGTCTTGCTGATTATTGAATATCCATTAATAACAAATCTTGTTGTACGCAATAGCATAGATTGTAAATTATAAAAGAGTTAGTATTCAAAGTGTAAACATATAAACAATAAAGTCTCACAATTTAGTCATTTTATGTCTTATGAGAATTTTCTATATATTGGAGTAACAAACTTCCAGCTCTATTGAATGTAGGTCAACCAGTTTGAAACCTGTTAGTTATATACAATATCCAAGCAATAAATTAGAAAACAAAATTACAATAGGCAGGTTATAGGAAAAAAAGTATAAATAGCTATAGTCACCAGAGCCTATCTTTAGCTCAATTTCATAAGAACTAAAGTAGAATATGGAAAAGAAAACATGTTAAGGTTTTTAACTCACCTCTCTCACTCAATAGTACAGTAATTGGTGTGTAGTTATACTAGAGTAGTATAAGCAGTGGAGTGACACAGTAGATGGTATGTAGCTATACTGGAGCAGAAAGCAATTGAAGGAGTAACTTACATATAAAATGGCAATCAGTTTCGTTTTATTAACATATACCCTTTATCTTTCAGTAGACTCTTTTGTTTCTTAATATTTGCGTAGCCTTTGACTCTATTGAATACTTAACTCCACAATGTGCTAAAATCTATATTTTGATCAAGCCTAGCTTTGATCATATTAACGCTGGCTTAGAATCTCATGCTGTGAAACATAATATTGATATATTGAGCAGGCATTCATTAGTAGCACTCAAGCGGAAATCAAGCAGTTTTTTTGTAATAGCATTGCAGCCTTTGCTCTTGCAATATTGTTATGTTCTTATTGGAAAATCATCAACGGCAATAAAATTGATTTGGAAAAGCTGTTAGTCTAAATGGGGAATTCCTTGCTCGCAATTTAGCATTGTTTTTTTTCTGAAAGGAACTGCATTGAACTCTTTTTCTCATAGCAAATATACATGTATATAGACTATTGTGAGCATTACAATGAGCGTGGAGACTATCATTAGTAGGGGTAACGGGGGGGGGGCACAGCGGGCCGAATTTTGCATTTTTTGCTCTCATTCGTTTGTTTTTCAAGTTACTAGTTCAATAATCTCTAGTCTTAATGCTGCATCTGTTGTCTATTACAGGTATCAGTTTGTTGTTTCTATCTCTCTCACAACTTTCAGAATAATGAAAATTTTCATGACGAAAAAATCGGCCCATTGTGCCTCGGTACCGGGGTACAATGGGCCACTGGGTGGGACACAACAAATATATTGAAACTTTGCAGATTTTGTTGCATCTGACCTTTATTCATCTAATATTACAAATAAATAAACATATTCTTTCAGATCTAAAGCAAAATTCATGTTTTAGCTGTACAGTTTGTGCCACCACGGATAGCAGAGGAAGGCAGAATCAAACGCACATCACTCGATTCTACGATGCCATTATCATTACTATTTAGAACTAAAAATGTTTTTTATTTACACTTCAGACAAACTTTTATCAGAAAAAAAACTTTAGTAACATGTGCTACAAAATTTTGAGTGGACTTTTTTCTATGAACTGCAGCTAAGGTGCATGGCTTCAGTTTGTGGCTGGGGTACGGAAGGGAGAGGGGGGGGGGAGTGAATGAGCAAATCACAATTTATTTTAGTCAAATACATGTATATTCCCTCAATGATATAATGTATAATGAGCATCATGACTATCTACTAGTAGCAACAGCAGAGTGTTTTGTATTATGTATAAAATAGCATAGCTTTAACCTCACCAGATGTATATGTTAGGGGAGCTTCACCTTGTAGTTTTGTAGTCTTACCATGATGTCTTTGTTATTTTACAAAAATGTCAGAAATGGCTATATCTATAGATTTTAGTAACATTTTAACCTACTAACAGTGATCAGGGTACAATAATCAGGTGGCCCATTGTGCCCCGGTCAGCTTGGCCCATTGTGCTACAGATGGCCAAATTGAACATAAATGTGCCTCGAAGAAAATTTATTTTAGAGTTTGCTGTTTTACTAGTTAAGCAATGTAGAGACAAGCAATGGCAAGAATATCAGTAAAATCTAGGCTTGTTGCCTTTGATTGTAAAAAAGTTATAAAGCTTTAACGACATCTTAAAAATTTCACAAAAAGTAGGTAAAAACAGTTTTTCACTCGCCTTTTTAACATGTATGTTTTGCAGGTGTTGAAACTACAATGGCTTAATATTTATGTCTATACCTTTTCATGAAAAACAATCACAACTCTAAGTCAATAAGTTCTCTCACAATTTGGCCAACTTTTTGTACCCCTATGACTGTTGTGCCCCCCCCCCTTACCCCTACTAGCATAATGTTTTTTAATCATAATTATTTAAGCTGTGATTTCAAACAAGTGTTACCCCAACAAAGTTTTTTAAATGCTCACTCGCTGTGACTTTTATAATTTAATAATTTTATATAGTTCATGCCTGTATGTATGGGCTCTACTCTGCTAAGTTAGTGGGTTGTTTAAAGTTGAACCTGCATGTACCAGCTATTGAGGCATTATATGTATTTACTTAATTACAACATGCATCTCAACTTATATTGTATAAAATACAATACAATATTATGTCAATTGACAGAAAAGGAAAAGGTTTTTTATAGTTAAAGCCAGGTTCATTTTTCCACACGTTAGAGTTTCTGTTCTCTGTATAATTGTTTCTCAATAACATCCATAATGCTAATTGTAAAGGTTGGATTGGTATAATTAGCACGACTCAGATGCTATACTAGCTGCTCTCAGCCAGTATATATACTTATTGATTTATGTATAATTGTCTAATAATCAATATTAACCACGAATATATCAAAGCAGCTTTTTCTGCATGGTCTCTTGTGATCAAAAATAATATTTTATATATCTAATAAGTAGTGGTGATAATAATAGAGCACCATGTTTTAACCCTATTGTTACCCCACTAACAATTTTTATTGATATGACTTTGTATAAACGTTGGGCAAAACGTTTATTGAATGTTTAAATATCGACACTTTTTTTGTACTATATATATTGTTTAAAACAAACGTTTATCACAAATTGTTTCACCTACGTTTTATAAACGTTGCGCTGCATAGCGTTGTGCAGATGTTTTCCATACAATATTGGTGAAAGGTTGTGATCCAACAATGCTTAAATGTTTAAATTTAAATGTATCTCTTTGTCTCGCACAACGTTTAGGCAAAAATGTTTTCTGCAAACCATTTAACCAACGTTTCATAAACAAGTCATACAAATGCTGCCATAAGATTGCTTCAGCACTGTTTTTATATTGTTGCAAAACAAACGTTATCTAGATGTTGAAATGTAGACATTATTTAGCTTTTTTATCTAAAACGTTCTATAAACAACTTATCATAAATGTTATTATAATGTTGTATAAACTCTATGCAGCATTGAAAATTTAGGTTATTATAATTATTTGGCAAGGTTTACATAACCATTGCTATATGAAAGTATATATAGCAGTATAATAATATATACAAGTGCGGAAGTTTTATATCGTGTTGATAACTTTACTATTTCTATAGTAAATGCATGGCGTCCACCTATGTGGATACTTATCTTTTTTTCGCATCTACTGGGTGAAAATTGAAAAAAGTTGTAAATTTATGTTTAGAGACATGAAATCAATTATATTCAGCAAAGATAATCAGAAATTTGCTGTTAAAAAATAATTCATGCATGAAAGGGTTAAAAGTGAAGAGCAATAATTACAAAAAATAATTGTTACTAAAAAAACATATATATGCTATAATTTGCTTAATAATAATTACTTTAGGAATATAGTTTAACACTATCATGTACACACACTGTACGCTGCATCTTTTTAAATAAAAACTTATTATATATTTAACCTAGTACAGACTGTGTGAAAAAATACTTATTATAACTAACAATAAAATCTCACAATTTAGTGATTTTATGTGCCATATAAGTAACTTTCTATAGATATTGTATTAATAAAATCCTATAGCACTATTGAATATACGTAGGTCAACTAGTTTGAATGTTGTTAGTTATATATAACCTTCAAAATTATAGCAGTTATGCTCTCATGTTATAATTATACATTTATTGAGATTTAGGAAGTTATAAAGGTAATTGTATATAACATAATGACAATTATTAATTTTTGTGCGATATGTTATAAATAGCATCACAATTTTTCACTCCATATTATAGTAACTGACCACTTTTTTCTGCTTGATTATTACTTAAAAAATTTCTATGCGAGTCTTGCTGATGATTACGTATTCCTTATTTGAGAATTTGGTTGTATGCAATCGCATATAGTATTATAGATTGTAAAACGGTTAGTATTGGATGTTTAAACAGTGTGTGTAGAAAAGCTACATTATTTTTTAAATTTCTTTTATAAATTTGAATGAAAAACATTTGGATGCGGCAATAAACAGTTGCAAACATTATATAAGTTAAGACAAGAACTATATTTGCAAACACACATACTATAACTTTAGCTAGCTCAGTGAAAACAATTAATGGCCACATAATTAGCTTAAAACCTGTGTGTTTTATTTCTTATTGAATTTCATTAAGTGTTAAAACAGCTTTTTGTGAAAAAGCTTCAACTTCAGTTGAAAAGTAAATAATATAACAAATAGACTGTTATATAGCTAGCATAAAAACATGCTGTTTTTATTTTAATTATAATATAATATGTGTACATGCTTGGATGTTATGCTAAACAATTAGCAACTTCTCAATACTAGTTTAATATAATATAGTTATATAACAAAATATATATGCAAAAATTATATATTTATAGAGTAATAATTATTCTGGTAACCGACACTGATTAAGCTCAACTAACTATGAAAAGCAATCTCAACAAAAACACAATTACTTAGATATAATATTGAATATGGGTTTATCAGGATTTGTACTATGGGTAAGAATCATACGTAAAATGGTTTCTGTGGCTGCTGAAGAGTTTATGACATCACATCCATTATATGGGTTGTTTAAAAAAGTGTCGTCAGACTTGCGAAAAATCAATTCATTTAGAATATATTATAGTTATATAGGAACAAAATATTATCCCGTTAAATCGAAATGTTGAACAATAGAATGAAAACGTAAAACGTAGAACATATAATAACAATTAGGTTCAGCATCGGCTTTGCGCATTGCTTAGGTTTCTATTTTAAAAAGATACAACTTCTTGTCTCCCCAACCAGGTACAGCCAGTATTTCATCTCTGATACTCGGTATTCCAGCAAAACAAGTTGGTAACTTATCATGAGTCAGTGTCTTGAGAATAACACCTGTTTAATATATGCAAATATACACTGGATTGGGAACAAAGTCAACTGGGAGGTTTATAAGAAATATCAACGTGCAAGCAATTTACTTCATAATTTATAGACGAGGTTTGTGAATTATGTAAAAAAATGTGGAGATGCACAAACATAGATTTTAGCAATGTGACTATATTATGGAGACATTAATTTGATGCAGCAGAAAACAGTATTTCTAAAACTTTCAATATATGTTTTGCTAATATTTTTCGACATTTCTAACACTTTTGACAAACTATAAAATTATATTTGGAGTTTTCTACTCGAAGTATACACATGCCTAAGCAACCTCACCTGATGGAGAAATGATGTAAAGCAACTTCAAGTTCGATCCAGAAACATAGATGAGACCATTAGAATCTGCACAGACACTGCATCCATCTGTTACACCATCACATGTCCAGACTGTAGTCAGCTTTCCATTCTCTACTTTGTACTTTATCAGTTTACCTCCACCAACTCCTAGCAGATGACCATCTGGTAGAAAGTGTAGACCAACTAGATACACATCAGGACGAATAGTTTCTGTCTGTTTAGTGATGAAGTCATAGATGATCAGCTGTTTAGTATCTGGATGATTCACCACAACATGTCTGTCAGAGACTACCATTACTGCTGCACCAAAACCTTTTCTATCAAACTGAAACAGTTGTTGTCTCTTTGTGATGTCACCAGCTAGACACATATCTACCTTAGATACGTCACCTTCTCTGTGTAGAATGAAGACATTCTGAGGAGTCTCAATCACTCCTGATACTCTCTTCACACTTCTACTGTATTCACTCAGCTCATTACCATCTCTACTCAGTAACTGTATTCCATTACCAGTACCTATGAGTATGTCACCATCTTGTCTGTGATTGGCTGAGTAACACCACCTACTTGTCTGATGTTCAGATATGAATGTCAGTGAAGAAGGAACTGTTACTAGACTGACATTCAGTAGTCTACTTGCGTTTTGACCTGTAAGATATAATATATAGTTAGTCATTAAGTACAATTATTGGAAATCAATTTTCATTAGAAAGCATTAATTTATTTTTTCACAAATGTTTCCTAATTTTATTTCCGTCAGCATAAACCTATAACTAAGAAAATGAGATGATTATCTGATAAAATTGCCACAAGTTTCGTACATTTTTGCTTATATATGCCTGTAAAAACTATAAAGATTATATATGTCTATAATATGTGCAATTTATGCATGTTATATGTGCATATAATATGCATGCATATAATATGCATGCATGTATGTATGCATGCATGTATATATGCATGCCATGTATATGTGTATATACAGTATGTATGTGTGTGTATGCATGTATATATGTGTGATATCTGTGCACATATATAGTTTAACCTAGTAATGCATGTAATGGTTTGTTATAAAGTATTAATTTAACACAATGCATATGACTATGGTGCTTAATTGTCATACAAATGAAGAAAAATAATTTATTGATACTATAAGTTTTTAACTACAATAAACAAGCTGTAAAGTGAGTTATCAACATGATTTAAAGTAAAAGTTATTGTCATGCAGTAGAGGCTACACATGGAATGTAACGATTAACAGTTGTAAGTCTCTAGCAGCTTTTTTGAGAAATAATTATGATCTTTCAGCATATATAGTGTGCGAATATAATTTGCTGCGAACTGCATATAATTGTATGTAGGTAGTGATATAAAATACATACTACTTTGTCGTTTATAATGTACCATAATAAAATTTGGTGAGTCATCATTTTGAGAGAGCCAACTAACTGGCAAATGTTCTCTGATTGTTATAGCCAAAATGTTTTCAAATAGAAACGTCACAAACCTGTATTAATTACAGTTGGTGAATCAACAAGTTCAAAATCATCCGGTTCATCTGCATCATGTCTCTCCAACTCTTCTGTTACTTTCTTCTTCTGTCTGATCTTCTCTGTCACATGACCATCTTTCAGCAGACGATGGACCTCAGCTTGTGTCTTCTCCAACCCATCTTTTTTCAGCATCAGCTTGTTGTAGAAATCTTCCACCTGATTGGTCACCTTAGCCTTGTGGTTTGCAACTCTGTCAATCAGCTCTTGACTCTCATTGGTTATTCTTTGGATCTAAAATGTTGCTGCTGTGTAAACAAGATATGCATTTCAAAAAACAATTTAATTGGTTTATATGTTTATATATATGAACGCATTTTGACTTAATTACATTTTCAGCTTGTTTTCAAGCTCAGACTTTATATGGCAAACTTTGATCAGTTCAAAGAAAATTTTTTTAATTGCAAAAAATTTTAATTTTCAGTGAAAAATGATTCTTTTAATATTTATGCAGGTCTTCCTGTCTAATTTGAAAATATTTAGCAAAAATGCAAAATCCCTGGAGATGAAATGTTCAATTTGAATTTTTACATTTCTGGATTAGTTTCTGACTAAAAGTTTATTGAGAAAAGTTTGTTTGGGTTCACTGAAGATACTTTTCTTTTCACCCACAAAACTTTCAATTTAGTTTATTGACTAACAATGAATAGTTTTTTAGTTGTCACAAATAAATTTTGTATTCTAGTATATGTATGAAGCATTTATTCCTGTATTTTATAAGTGTTGCTGTCTAATTTTAGAATATAGTATCATGCTAATCAATTTTCAAGAACATATCAACATTAATTGTTATATATTAAAAAGATGCAAAATATACTATTACAAATACTTTATTATCATTTTGTTTAGTAAGCCAAACTTGTGTGAAGCTGTATATAGCCATTATGAATTTTAAAGACCTAATGAGAATATATATAAATACGCAAGATAGCAATATTAAATTTATTGCACATTGTTAATGTTGACCTAATTGTTTTTCTAAAGTTTAATTACTTGAGGATACGTACACTTTCAAAAATTTTGGTGTTTTAAAAATGCATCACAAAAAGAAACTATACAACTAACCACTCACCATCTCATCTCTAACTGTCTCTATCTCTCTTATAACATCTGAACACTTCTGTT
>OZ037772.1:6629888-6654888 GCA_964035545.1 Bugula neritina | reverse complement strand
CAGGGCAAGCCCGACATCCTCCTCCTGCACAGAGTGACACCTCCCCACTAGCGAACCAGACGGCAACTCTAACGGCCCCGTGAAAGGGTCCACACACTGTACCAGGCACTTCCCCCGCTCCTCCTGCCTCTCCATGCTGTTGGCCAGCTGGACGCCCCCCAGTGCCCCTTCCACCACTCCTAATTTGAAGATTTCCCTACAGTTCATCCTGCAGCGAACTGTAGCCTGGGAGCGCCCAGGTACGGTACAGCGCCGTATTACCTGCACTCTTCTCACCAAGGGTCTACCAAACCGGTTCATGCAAGCAAGCTCACGTCGGTCATCATCACCACTGACTTGTTAAAGTATCCGTGGCACTTATTTTGCTTCAGGAATGGCATTCTCAAAATGGCATTCTCCTTGAGTTGATTGACAATGAAAGTCTCGCTGATCACCTGATCATGGACTCCACCAGTCAACTCTATCACTCCACAGAGTGGAATACATGACCCTTCCACCAACGTGTCGTGTTTTCCTTCATATGGCTCCAGGTTCACCAGATCCCTGGCACTGAGTGTGTCGAATAGGCGCCGGCTCAAGAAATTTGTGGTACACCCAGTGTCCAACAAGATTGTCGCAGCTTTGCCGGCAAGCTTACGTGGCAGGAAACAACTGCTTTCACACGGCTGGGTGCTCACTGAGCGGTTCATCTCTGGAGGTGAAAACCTCATGTGCATGGAGTCGGGAATGCACCTGCGCTTTCTGGTTGCGAGGGTGTCGACGATGTTTAGTGGGCAGCCGAGTTGCATCTCGGTCTTGCTCGCACATGAGCGACTGAGTGAAAGCTCGGTCTTCCTCAAATGTGGGCAATCGAGGAAAAACCTGGTCCTGATCTCACTCATTGTACATCCCCTCATTAAGCAAACCTTCAAAGCAGTTTTTGAATGGCAAACCGGTGATTTCGGCTGGCCTTGCGGCCTGCTAACTCTCCGTGGGGCTTCCTACCCAAGCGAAGGTAGCCTCCTCACCATATTGGATTTGGGCTTTGGCCTTGGAGGGCTAAACCAAGACCCATGGTCGGCGAAGTCTACCGCAAGCCGTTGTCCTTCAACTGCCTCCTCCTACCGTGGGGGCAGCTTTGTATGAAGTGCCTACCACAATCCCAGCACACAGGGTCCCGCCTGCCGACGACAGCTGTCGGCGACCTGGTGCACAGGATAGTTAAGGGCATCCTTACTAAGAATATCATAAATTCAGCTCACAATGTAGTCTAGGTTCTTGCTATAATATTGTTCTGTGGGTGGCATGCGTATTGCCTGCCTGTGTATGTTTAGCCTAATATTAGACTATGACCAATAAACAGCAAGCTAAATTAGGGCTGCATTATATATCAACATTCCATTGTGGCTACTCTATAAATGAATTACGCACCAAGCTATTCACTAGCTTGTAGGCTAGCAGGTCTGTAATTAGTAATGGACAAGCCAATATCTTCTCATCTCTGCGCGTTCACTGAAGCGTGAAGTGATGCGCAGTGCTTATTAGTGAAGAAAAATTATCTCATTTTCAGCGTATAAATCACAAATTTATAGAAAATCTATAAAAGCTATTAAAAACATTACAAAAACCGCGCTGCGGAGACATCTCAGGATTCCAACAGTGTTTTCTATTTTCAGATATTATGTTTTCCTGCTGAGATATTTTACTGGGACTGACATGATGTTTTTTCAGCTAAAAATAGGAGAAAAAGGGTAGTTTTTTGTCTGTAGCTTAGCCAAAAACTGGAAAATTAAAAATTCCAAAAAAACCGCACTGGGGAAGAAAGCTATTTACAACATAGTTTTTAAATTTTGATTCTAGCACAATTAGGTAAGATTTTATTTTACTGGGACTGATTTTTTATATGATAACAATGCATCATCAGCATAGCAGCTAGAACTAAAAGGTTGCGCTTAACTATCCTGTGTGGGTCACTCAGCTGTCGACTGTTGGCGGAAATGCCTGATTTTGGCTAACAGCTCACAAACCAAGCTATTGGTCAAGTTCGTCGGCTCGTCGGCTGCTGCCACGGCAACATGTACAGCCGACTTGGCCGACGACATCGACACGTTGTCGTCGGCCTCAACTTGCTGTACTGTTGCCCAAAGCCGGCACGTACTGTCGGCTTGGCTTGGAAATAAGCTTTCCCAAGCCTGATAGCTCTCTCCATTGTCTCAAACTCTACTAACAGCAGATTGTTGATAGATTGGAGGAAAGCATCTAGTGCCAGACTCTGCTAGCCATTTGCAGGCAAGTCACCATAGGCCACTTGTGCTAGCCGCTCAACTACGGTCGCGTGCTCTCTCAAAGTAGTCTTAGGATTTTTCCTAAGTTCTTGGAGTTCCACACGCACATTTCAAGCGGTGAGCCCAAACCGGGTTTTCAACGCCTCAAAAATGTTGCCGACATCCTGGCCAAACCCATAAGGTGTGGCTGGCCCCATCAAGCATAACCACAGCTGAATCAGAGTAACCCTGGTAAGCCATCGTCAGATGGCTGCCACATCACTGAACTCAGTGATAAATTGCTCCTCATCCTCTTCTACTGAGAAGATGGAAGGCCGCAAGTGATACTTGTTCATGGGCGGCCTATGACATCTTCCATAGCTGCTGGATTGACTCGCTCCAGACGGGATATGTCCTCTTTGACCCCCATCTCTCTTATTCCCTGGCTGGGAGCATTAGCTTTAAATTAATCCTACTGCTGCCACCACTGTCGTGGAACTGTGCATTCACTAATTATTTGGGTATTTAAAGTAATGCAACACTGCCAAGTGAAGTAGATTATATGGATTTATTTAGTGCCAAGATACAAAAGTAAAACTATACAACAACTACAAAAACACGTTACATAATTTAGACAGAGCTTACACAACTCAACAATAACTAATCCACTGTCTGACTGCCGGCTATCCAAGTGCACTAGCTATTAGCTCTAATTAGTTAGTCCCTTTCTTTGTTCACAGCGTTGGTAGCGCATTAAAGTAAATACTGTTAGGCCGAGTATATGAGAGACGCTATGCATTAGGATGACAGAATACTAGCCAGAGAGCTGTCCTTTCAATATTCCATGATGATACAACTTCTTGTGGTCAGAATACATTGGGGCACAACCCTTATACCATGTTGTTGTTTCACTACACTTAACCAACAGTTAACAGCCCGAAACAGCCAAATTTTGTGCAGTCGACCTCCACTACTTAAGCATTTGATTTAGATAATCTATAAATAAAAACAACTCCATATATATTAAAGGTGTTTTGTGCAGAGATTCAGTGCTATTACAGTTGCGAGGAGCTAAACTATAGCTAATTACTAAAGTTTGACGTCTGTTGAAAGGTACAATCAAGTTTCCGAAACATAAAAGCGTAGGCTTAAGTCAGCCTAAACAAAATAACTTCATCATCACTCCAGCAAGAAACAGCTAGTATACCATCTTTTACAGTGGTAGCTCCAGCTGTTTCTGGAACTTTATTGTGAACTAGTGTTTTAAGCAACCTGCCTGTAAAAGATAATTGGCAAACATTTAATTATTTTTGTCATGAAATGCTAAAATTACTATTTTCTTGCATAAATTCAACTTTGCTACTGATAACAAGTAAATAACTATTTAAGAACTGTTTTTGAGTCATCACTACAACTTGAGAAGTCAAATTACTTGTATAGTAACGTCTTACCTACAGAAGAAATTATGTGTACAGATTTTGTATTGTTGCTTGCACAAACATAGATGAGACCATTTGAATCTGCACAGACACTGTATCCATCTGTTACATCATCAGATGTCCAGACTGTAGTCAGCTTTCTACTCTCTACTTTGTACTTTATCAGCTTATCTCCACCAACTCCTAGCAGATGACCATCTGGTAAAAAGTGTAGATCAAATGGATAGACATCAGGACAAAGAGTCTCTTTCTGTTTGGTGATGAAGTCATAGATGATCAGCTGTTTAGTATCTGGATTCTTTACCACAACATATCTGTCAGAGACTGCCATTGCTGCAACACCATTACTTGTTCTACCAGACCTAAGCAGTTCTTGTCTTTTTGTGATGTCACCAGCTAAACACATCTCCACCTTAGATATGTCACCTTCTCTGTGTAGAATGAAGACATTCTGAGGAGTCTCAATCACTCCTGACACTCTCTTATTACTTGTACTGTATTCACTCAGATTATTACCATCTCTACGCAGTAACTGTATTCCATTATGTGTACCTATGAGTATGTCACCGTTTTGTCTGTAATGAGCTGCCATACACTGACCATCCGTTTTGTGTTCAGATAGGACTGTCAATGAACAAGGAACTGCTACTAGGTTGACAGTCAACAGTTTGCTCTTGCCTTGATCTGTAATTATATGCTCTGTAGAATATAGTAAGTGAAGAAGTATATGTTTATGGCACAGTATATCTATTATCCTATACCACTATAGAAGTCGTAGAGAACTTTGGGTCAATCAGTGGTAACGGGCTTTGTATTGAGTTATATAGAAATGGTCATCAATGTTCGCCTAACGAGGCGCAATCGTTATGAGTAATTGATTGGCTGTAGCTACAGCCAGTTTAATTTCATTGGCTAGGTGATGATTATAGCAATTAGAACTAGTGGTGGATAAAGTTAGGGGTGATATCAATACAGATATTCTTAGCAGTAACTGTATTTTGAAAAAATATTTTCTTCCAAAATACTTCAAAAGCTATGAGTTATGAATAAAAATCAACAAAATTTATTACTTTTGAATGAAAAATCTCAACAGATGCAGGTCTGACTTTTTGATATAAATCCACTCCTTTTAGACTTTGTTCTAGAGAAAGGCTCATATCACTGTATCTATTGGATAAGAACTTGGTCTTATAGTTTTACTTGAAGCATAATTGTCTTCTCACTCTATTTCAATTCATATATATTTATAACTCCTTGAATCTATCTGCATGATTGAAACATAATTGTCTTCTCATTAAATAATAGTTTTGCAGACTGAATGCCACCATAATTCATACACTCTTGTAAAAAATTAAAATGTTATAACAGTTTTTGGTTTATTAATATAAACTCTCAAACTCTTTTATATAAAAAACAATTTTCAAGCTGATGAAAGAAAACATAATTTTTAAGAAATATATACACAGCTTGATTAAGGTCATCCTTCTACTGAATCAGTAATTTCATTGCGCCATTATAATTATATATAAAACAGTGCCCAACTCATAACTCGAATAATTTTGAGGGTAGAATCAAAATTTAAAAACCATTTTATAGATCTTTTGCTGATCTTTCTTAAAATTTTTATTTATTCAACTCCTTGCAGTTTTATGCCTCCAAAACAGTCAAAGTTTGCCCATTTTTGCATAAAATAACATGGTCTCAGTGCCCGAAGAATAATTCAATCCCTAATTGATATATCTCTGCAAAAATTGACATATGTAGTTAAAAGATATTTTTTCTATTGGAGCCTTTTTAAATTTTCCGTATAACTTTAATAGAATCAGTGTAGACATGTAATTTATACGCTAGTTTTATTAAAATATTTACTTCTCGCTTAGTCTGCATGCGTCACTGAACACGGTAGAGCTGCGCTGCTATATGCTAGCTATCATAATGATTACCAGGAGCTCATGCAACCAATGATTCATCTTGTTTGCGCGCTAAACCATAGGGTTAAAGTTCATCTCTGCACTAAACTAATTCCATAGTATGAGACTGGTTATTATATAGTGGCGTAGTAGTTGGAATCTTGGTGGTTACAATATTGTTGTAATGCTTATAGACGTGAAGCTGTACAACACGTAATATACTCTGAATCTAGATTTTAGATGTATTTATATGAAGCAATTTCTGAAGCCTAGACATTTCTTGCTTTGACATGTTTCTTTCTAGTGCAAAGCAGTTTAGTGATACAGCCTGCATGATAACCCAAACATCTTCTAATGCTAGTGAGAATTAATGGCCACTAAATTTTATACCTTTTGTGCGTGATTTCAAAGCAAATTTGTTGTTCTGTAGAGTAATCTAAATTAT
This sequence comes from Bugula neritina, assembly GCA_964035545.1. NCBI lineage: Eukaryota > Metazoa > Bryozoa > Gymnolaemata > Cheilostomatida > Bugulidae > Bugula > Bugula neritina. The sequence goes on along the minus strand of OZ037772.1, from coordinate 6,648,851 downwards.
ACTAACAATATATTATATTGTTATTTTAAAATATTAATTTTTTTCAGAGTCTACAAAATTGTTGGAGGGAATTCTTAGTCAATTGAATAGTAATTGCATAACTTTCTTTCAACAATAGTAGTGAAGTCTTTATAATAATCTTATTATCAGCTGAGTATAATAAGTATGAGGTATGCGCAGTGATGAGGGTATTGAGAAATTAAACCCTGTGTTTCGCATTATTGGGCCTATTATAGGTGGTGAGATGCAGCGTAAGAAGTTTAGAGAGAATTTCAACCTGTTCTCAAATTAGAATCCCTTAAAACATCGAAGAATTTAGGCTTTTTAAGTTTTCTGCTATTGCACCTACCAGGCAACTTTTTATAATATGGTATTAAATTCTGGTAGCTCACAATTAAATAAGTAGTTTCTGATTGATAAATAATTTTTGTACGTACGAGGCTTGCGTGTAGCAGTAAGCCATTTTGCTAATGCCTCTGGCAGTGACCGCAGCCATTCATAGGCAGTGACAAGGTGCGGCTATTTTTAGCTGAAATGAGCTCATGATTTGAACTTAAATGCCCAACTAGACTACTTGTCACTAATGTGCAACTTAGGCAGGTTATTTTATATTGCAATATGGTTTTAATTACAATTAGCTTTAAATAGCCAAATATGTAGCCAGATTCAGCATTATGTAATATCTATGAGTATTTAATTTCACAATTTCTTTTGGACCTGACTGAATCTCAAATAACCATAACTATATGGTGTTATTACATTTGAGTGCAAGTTTTTGTACACGTATACTGCTAATTTCCTTTACTGCTTGCACCAATTTATAATGTTGGTAGCTTACTACGTGTTGTGCACTTTCAGTCTACTAGCTCAGTAAGAGCTTCATTACAGTTTTAAGCTAATTCCAGCAGTAGACATCAGAATAGCTATAATATAGGCCTAGCTTGTTTGTATTGAATATGTGACTTCTAATCTAATTAAATTATAACTAAAGGAGTGGAGTATGGTTGTGGTATAATATCTATCAATCATCTTCTTTTAAAAACAAAATAGTAAAATAAATAAATAGCTGTTTGTTTCAAGTAAAAATCATTTATAAAACAATAATTTATATTTTGTATAATAATGATTAAAGCGTATGATATCATATTGCTTTCAAAAAAGCACGTAGAACGTTTATAATTCACATCTACCTCCACCCGGAGAAAACCTAGGCTACCCTAGTCATGCCACGGCTGCAGTGCACTGTCCTCAAACAAACCGCTCTGTGTAATACGTAGTAGCTGTATCTTGCCGTATTGGAGATGTTACTAGTAAAAGCTATCTCGGTAAATAAAATATTCGATGTTAAAACGCAATCTGTGAAGTGAACTTGCTAACTGGCGGTGGGATTATCATTATAAAATTGAGTGAAAAACATCTTTTACCTCTCAAACCTAGGATGAAAGAGTGTACTTTGATTAACTTAAAGAGTTTAACTTCAAGGGTAAGTGAGTACATACCGCTTCCTTCAGCAAATTCGCATATTTCATATTGCTTACAAGCAATTATATATTTAATTTTATAGTATTTGTATAGTTGTACTATTAGTATTACAGTAGGCCTATACCGCGTATTAGTATTACTATTACTATACTATTATTATTATTATTATTAGTATTGCACAGTATCACTGAACTTCAAAATTGAGTTTTATATTCATAAAATGTATAGTAATATAGTCATTCATTAATGGTAGAACTATTAAGTAATTAATAAAGTAATTAACTTTAAGAAAAATTGCCAAATTTATTATTGACTATTATTTTTCTCTTCAATTATTTAGAGTTCTGTAGTTGAGAAGGCACATAGAAATATAATATTGCACTGAGGAGCTTTTGTTTAGTAATTCTAATTGTACTACTACTTGCATACCAAACTACATTTACTTTGAGTGACCAACTTGAAATACATTATAAGCATATGTTTCAAAAAAATTGTAGTGATCATGGCAATCATATCTACTGAGAAATTATTTAAAAAATACAATTTCAAGGGAGCATTCAACCTAATATTAATTGTAATTATGAGCTGTGTCTTTTATAAAGTTACCAGCATGCAGGCAGCTTTGATCTGATTACAGTATAGGTGGATTTTACAGAATATATACTACTATAGTACCTGTACTAACTGTGGTGTATGAACATGTTAAATCAAATTCCAAATGTTGAAAATTACTTTTGAATGTATTGAGAAATCTGCTATTTGTATTTTTAGATGATGCCCCAAAACAAGTAGCCTATACTAGATGATTAGGTTTTGCCAAAGAAATGCTATAATATGTGTAATCAGGACATCTTTTCATTGTCAGCTGCTGCTCTTAGGATTTTTTGATCTTCTACTCTTGCAAGACGATATCTTTTTATGTTTAAAAAGCATAATACTCTGCAATTGACACCTATATATCAAGACTCTACCTGCAAAAATAGGACTTTTATCAACGGATATAAAAACTAAAATTATTAATAGTTGACAGGACTAATTACCCTAACAAGGTGCCTTTTGGTTAGGCTTTTGCAGCTTGAATTTCTATAGATTCTGCTTTTTTACAAAGTCAGTTTTGACATTCAATATCGTAATGTTTGTTAAAGAAAAGTAATTAGGGAACTACCTAATATTTCCCCCATGTTTGTAATATACTTATATGATGTATTGCTATAAAAAGGCCTGATTTGTTCCTTCACAATAGTACACACCTGTTACACCTTCTGCATGTTCGCATTATTCATTGAACTTGCTACTTCTATGCCTGATCATACGTGTATATATATTATATTATGTTTGAAAATCCAAACTGATTTTCGTTGTGATCTTTAGCAATGCATGGCTATCTGGTATAATTACTTGAATAAAACTCAATTATTGTTGCATATATGCCTAAATTCTCAAGTCAATTCTTGTTATGGAATATTATAACTGTAGCATCAAAATAATAGATAATGCATTGCTAGTTAAATCTGAGCTGATTAACTGACACCTATCAGTCTGGAAACAAAACTGAATTCACTGGACATCTGTTTTTATCTTAAGGAGGTTTTCTTTTCAAATTCTCAATACATGTCTAGCTAAAATTAAAACTTTTCATCTTGAATGTTTCACTCAGGCAAGCATAGTGTCGGTCAGTCAGTCTAACTAGACACAGCTTTTTCTATTAGATGCTAAATTTAGAAACATAAAATAGTTGATAATCTTGGCTCTGAGTTGGTCTACAATTGCCGATGATATCATGCTTGAGTGAACGCTGCGCAGCTATGATAACCAACTATTGATAGTAGTTGCCAGGAGTACAAAGGAGCCCAGTTGTTTGCTGGCCTCATATTAATTTCTCAGTGCAAGGCAACAAGATACAGCTCATAGCCAATTTTTGAACATTTAGATAGAAGCCATTTAGGCTTGATTAGATCTTTTAAAGTTTAGACTGTATACAACAGAGAACAAATAGAATATACTTAAAGCACAGGCTCATGGTCTAACCTTTTATATAGTTCCAAGTTCCAACTCACTTCAATAAGTGTTGATTATTGCTTATATACTAATGTACAATGGGACCACAAAAGTACCTACTAGCTTAATTAGACACTTTCAGCAATCAAATCCTTTACCCAAACCATCTAAACTCAAAGTGGCCACACAAAATTCTGCATATCTGCCTTTCACAGCTACCAACAAAATCTCACACATGACTATCTGACCTATATGCACGTCTATTTACTATTCTAAGCTATTGTGCAGAGTCTGTAACTGATTGTAATAGTTTAGCAGTGAGTTAAGTGTTGTTGCAACTAAAAGAGGATTTTAATGATGAAGGTAATTTTGGTTTTAAGTTAGTCAATGGTAGTGAACAGATAGATTAATAGTTTAGCCTAAAAACATTATGCTTTGAGAGAAGAGCATCTCTAAATTATTTGTTATGGCTGCTTTTTACAGTATTTAAATAATAACTGCATTAAAATTTCAAAGGTTGTAGTCAAGCCTATAATTATTAACAACTTTATTAGACTAGCCAAATGGAAGAATATTGAGTTAGCATTAGCAGTTAGCTTGCTTCCAGAATCTGAAATAGTTTTACATTGTTCGTTGAAAAAGTAGTTAGGAAAATTATCTTCCTTTGTACATCAAGTACATTGCACATGAAACGAACCACTGGTGTCTTGCAGTAATAATAATGAGGTGATGCTTAGGCTTGCCATGACCACATACTTGCTCAATAGATTGTTGCGATGGTTGTAATATGAACAGGTGCAGCCCTAGCCAATGTGATGGTTTGTTGGCAATTGTTCAAACTCATGCTAAAGTATAACAAGTAGGCAATACGCATGCCGCCCACAGAGCAATAGCAACTAGGAACTGAGATTAGATTATAAGATGATATTTTGCTGGGAATGACGTTAACTATGCTGTGAAAGATAAATATAAATTGAAGGCGTAATAACTGACAGATTTCCCATTATAACTGTTACCATAATAAATCATAATTGAAACATCCCAAACCTGTTTCTATTAACATTGGTGGATCAGTGAGTTCACAATCAGCCAGCTTTTCTACATCATACTTTTCCATCTCTTCTGATATTCTCTTCCTTTCTCTAATCTTCTCAGTCACATGACCATCTTTCAGCAGACGATGTACCTCAGCTTGTGTCTTCTCCAACCTGCCTTTCTTCAGCATCAGCTTGTTGTAGAAATCTTCCACCTGATTGGTCACCTTTTCTTTGTGGTTTTTAACTCTGTCAATCAGCTCTTGACTCTCATTAGTTAGTCTTTGGATCTAGAATCACAATTTTGAATAAATGTTTTTTCAATCAAACACATATTTTTGTTTATCATTTGAAATATTTTTTACCATTTAAAATGATAGTTGTTCAAATCTCAACTTAAAATACCTGATATTGTACCAAGAAAGTGGTGGCGATGTTTGGTAGTATGGTATTTGCATTTTACAAAATTTATTATGTAGTATTACTAGGCTTCTTTGATACTTGTGCATTACTGCCAGATGTTAAAATTTTGGAGTGGTAAAGTAAAAATAAATAACAGACAAAATAATGTTTGAAAGTGATTTAATCAGATGATTACATAATATTTTCCTTATCAACACTTTTTTACTTTAATACACCAGCATTTAGTTTTATATTTCCTGAAATTCGTTTTAGGAGCTCTGGAAAAAAGTGAATGAATGTAGCATCAGAAAAATTTTTCAATAGCAATCTTAAATACTTAAAAAATGCTGTTTACCTAAAGTCTAGAGAGCTTTAGAGATTGAAAGATTTAGTGTACACAAAACGAACTCAAAAAACTTGCCATCTCATCCCTGACTTTCTCGATCTCTTTTATAACATCTGAACATTTCTCTTCTTGAACGTCAAGATCATTCCAAACTTTCTTGTCCAAAATACATATAGTAGTAATTTTTTCGGCAATTACTTTCAGCTGATTAAAAAAGTAGGTGTTAACTTCTTCCTTCAGTGATGTGAGAGATTTAAAGTCATGTTTTTCTTGATCTGAAAACAGCTGTCTTTTAGAACCACCATTTCTCAAACTAAACACCACATTTGCAACTTTTGTGGTATGGCATCACTCAATAAAAACTGTTCAGTCATGAAACTGTTACAAATTTTCTAACACCACAACTTTACAAAATTGTATTGTACATGCAGGTAAAGAATAACCTCAATTATTTTTGCTGTTCTACAATATATACAGTCATGCTAGTAATTATGGGATCATCACCAAGCAGTTATTTTGATAGCTCATATTTTTCTTAGTATTTGTGAGGTATTATAGGACATCATATGTGTACATCAATAAAGACTTGATTATGCTCTCTTCAAGAATCTTTTAGAAATAGCTGATTTTAGTTTGTATAGCACAATTGTGAGCCATTATTTGAACTTTCGTGCTGAGATACAATATTCTGGTAAAAGCTGCACTCACACTTTTAGAAAAGAAGTTGCTATAGACGCTTTTCCTTAGAAAAGATTTCAAACATATTTGCTATCTTCTGAGAAAAACTATAGAGGTTATTCAATGCATCACAATATGTGGTTGGCCAAACCAGCTGTTGCTAATCACAGCTTGACAACATCTGGGCATGTTGACAACATAGAGTATAAATTGAGCTCAATTACAGTGAACTACTTCAGAAAAATTGACTAGAAATATAGATTTCAGTTTTGGTTACCATCAAAAGCTCTAAACAAACTAAAAAGTTGGATGAGCATGATGGTAGGGTCGAGAAAGGAAGACTACCGTATGCATGACCTGAAGATTAGTCACACGCATTTTTCTCTCTCACCAGCATCTCCCTGAGCAAAACAATTAGAGAATCTACTTAAACTCAACTGGCATCAACCACTATACATTGGAATATTTCTGCATAACAATAATTATTTAAGATTATTTAAGATGTCTAGAAACTGGAAGAAAACTGCTCAACAGTGAGCACCAAAGGTAGGCATCATATAAGCCTGACATGGACACCCCAGCAGTGACAAGAAGTACATTTCTGTAATGAAATTTTTTTGACATTTAAGGTAAAATTATATGGCAAAGTTATATAAAGCAGAGGCCTAAAAAAAGTTTGATCCAAATTTGTTTCCTCAAAATTAGGCAACAAACATGATGTAAGGGTGCTTTACAGAGAATGCCCCTGTAGTAGATTTATGTTGCCCAACGCATGAGGAATGCTTTTAAATACTGTGAAAGGCTGGATAGGTATTTAATGCCTTTATTAGAAAAACACCTGCTTTACAGACTGATGCAGTGCCCACAGGATCTTTCACCTTGTCAGAAAAGCTAGAAAGATAAAAATGATGGAAAACCATTACACAAGACCATTTATCTGGCTTGCTCCCTTGCCAGAAGTCGATCCAATTGCAAAATGCTAAAGTAGGATTAATCAAAAACACTGTTCAAGCTCAGTTCGCACTCTAAATTTTCAGCATAGTATTCCTGGAGTTGCGCTCCAACTTGGTTTCCAACATACTGATACGGTGCCAAACTTCGAATGAAAACAAATGTTGGCCAACCAAGTAATATGGTGCATTTGATAGATGCAATAACTCTTCTCAGGTCTGTCAATTCATTTTGAAAAACATGATAAAAAAGATATAATTGCAGTTATTATATTTGCTCTAGAATGTACTATATAGACAAACTAGAATTAGCTAATTCTTGTTTCTCATTGATGTTTACCTCATTTTACATTAGCTAATAAACATTAAGCAACACTTGAGTTACCAACAAAGACCAAAACCTAACCATTTGTGGGTAATTTTATAATTTTAACCATTTACTATAAATGTAGTAACAGTTACGACCGGTAAATCATTGCTGATTCAATTTAAAAATTTCTATAAAATGTCAAATAAGAAAGAAAAATTTTAAATTACGGAATTAAGTGAATATTTAACTAATAAAATGTGTTATGCACTAAATTTCTGAGTTCTTTTGATTGTTACAGGTCAGCTGATCATATCATCATCTGCTCAGAACTACACAGTTGGTTTAAGGTCATTACTTTCCAGATTCAGGCACTGCTTTATGTTATATATAAACGGTTTCCAGGGGATAGCTCGAACAGTTTTTGTCTCACATTAACAAATTTTACATGAAAAGATAGCTCTTGCATTCCTCTTTCATATACTTTTTTAATTTTTCAATAAAAATTTTTTTGAGAAAGTTGTTGCATAATAAGTAAAATTTTACACCCTCCATGTTCCACTGCTGTAGCACAGGGGATTCATTTTATAAAGTATAAAAGTTAAACTTGACATTCCTTGATATGTTTTCTCTAATATACTTTCTTTGTTTTTTGAAATTCTGTTTATGCTCTTCACAATTTGGTAAAAACATACACCATTTTGCAAGTTTCACTGCAATTTTCTAAATTCTTCATATGGTGGTTCTAGCTACGCTCCTGTGACTAATTATAACATTCCTAGTACGTTTGCCGCCTGCGCTATCACAATAACATATAGTACCCTCTCGCACAAATTGGCAGTCTATTGGATTTCTGCCAATATAATGTTCCCTGTTTTACATTAGCACTTAGCTGAATCATCTCACTATGTTACAATAATATATTGAAAATGCCTCAGCACAACATAATTCTTTGTTTGTTTGGCAGAGTTAATTTCAGCTAAATCACTTCACTTTGCAGTCTTGTCAGTAAAGGTCTGTCTATAGAGCAGCAGGTGTACTTTCAGTTTCTCTAATTCACATATGATTATTTTAAGTACATTGTATTCTATAAGATCAATTTAAGGTTTAGTCCAGTGTTCAGTATCTAATTATTATGCATGTATGTTGTCTTACTGTTGAACAAAAGTTAAAAAAAACTTTACAATTATAGCCATATTTATTATACATGCGTAGGATTTGCATAAGTTGACAAAAAAAATTGCAACAAAACAGGGTTGAACCATAACCAACTAACTCCTCGCTGACGCCTCTAACCTCTAGACCACGCAGTCATCGGTAATAAGATGCGCACTATATGAGTAACTATCATTACATAAATATTTCGCGCGCAAAAGGGTTATAATTATTAGGCTGTCAATTCATGTTGATAGCAGTCAACTGTTGCAATAGTATCGGGTTACTAGCAAAGCTAATGGTTTTGAACAAATAACCCAAAAGTTTAAAAATAAGTAGCTTGCGTATTACTAGCTACAAAAACAGGTCTGAAATAGACTGGTAAAGCAAGCTCTTATTGTAGAGTTTGCAGATGTGCTCTAAAATAAAACTTAAACTGTATAGTATTACATAAGTATTTGTATGCGAGAGATAAATGGACATTACTGAGTTTCTGGAAAACAACATACTTGAAGTTAACTTTGACAATGGTGTGTTATTTTCATCATACACTAGCACAGATAGGGCCTATAGCATAAATCTCTAATCATATGAATCTTTATGAAGCCCACAGCTCATGTAAGGGTGGCAAATGTAATTTGAAACTAAAAATTATGTTGCTGCATTTTGTCTAAGGTATATTAGAGAGCAGAATTTGGTTTTACTAGCCTGCCCCAACGGCATTCTACAATGCAGCTTATATGCTGGCAGTTGTAATAAGTACTGCCAATAGCAAGGTTACTATCACTGCTAGCTCTGTGCAGTATGTAACCTCTTGAATAATTGCGCCAATTTTAAACTCTTGGAAGTTGGCCAAGTTATCATATCGCAGCCAGCCACCGGAGACAAAGCATCAGAGCTATTCATATAATATTATACTGATGCACTTGGTAGCAGAGTGGCTAATCTAATATAGTTCATAGTTCAACACCCTTTACTTTGGGAATACAGCCTCTTTTTTTAGGTTTACCTTACAAAGCATGAAAATATCTAAACTGATATTCTGATAATTTAGAGGTACATTTTGAAAACTAGGTTAATTGCACTTGTTTGCACAACAACAATAATAAATTAGATATTATGCAGGATAATAAAAACACACATAATACTATATAATATATTATAATGATAATAATATAATATTATAAGTACCATTACTGCATTTTATAAATTACATGGTTGCCAAAAAAATGTATCACAAATTTTGTAATTATACATCAAAAATAGAACTAGCTAGGCAGCAGGTTAGAATAGAGTAAATTTTTAAAACATGAAATCATGATTTGACTATTGTTTTATTTAGGCCAACCAACCTAGGAATACAAGATTGGGTTTTAGCTGACAGTTTATAACATTTAGCTTTTGAGCCAGCAGCACTGGCACTTGTGAAGTATAGGCAAAGTTGGTGAAGCGAGACTAACAAGCACTCAAATACAAGGCATATTGAGACACAATAACAAGTCAGGAGCGTATAAATTGAGAAGAATGTGGAAGGGGGACTATGTTTTTCAACAAGCTATAACTTAAACATGAATTGGCTTTTGAAAAAAATAAAAAAGTATATTGGAGAACATAAGTTTCTTTATCTCTTCATATTTTTTTTGTTCTTGTGACATTCAACCTGTTCGAGCTATCAGTGGAACATTGTTCATATAGAACATAAAGCACCTGGCAAAGAGCCAGAAAATGAAAAGTATGACCTTAAACCAACTGTGTAAATTGATAACTAGAAAATTATTTTTTGTTTTTGTTCTGTAATCAAAAAAGTGTCTATTATTTTGTTGAAAAATTATTCAGAAACTATAAAACTAGGTGTTGTATCCTGGCTCAGTGTCCACATCTGTTTAACCAATTATGTGTGAAAGGTTAATGTACTTATTTTATTAGTCATGGTTTTGAGTGCAATATCATTATGTGCTTGATTGTAAAGCAGTCAGTTGTTATAGCGAGTGCAAGCAGTGCAGAATAAACCTTTACTCTTTTTCTTACACGAAATCCACATTGTTACACTAAGGATACCATCAATATGCAAAGATAAAACAGCTGGCAGACAATGTTGATGAAAGTTGTCGAAATGTCTTTTGATAGAAAATTATTAGGTTTTATTGTAATGATAAATTATTTCTTATATTATTTTCAGCAATATACTTATACGTATAACTTGCTACGTACCTGTGCAGTCGTATCCATCAATCTCACACTCAAAGCAGATCAGTTTGTCACATTTCTTGCAAGCTCTCACCAGAATCTCCTGATGATGTTCACATGTTGGTTTATTGTAGCTGGCAGGTGATCTCTTGTAGATATCAATGTTCACTACCTTGTGAGACTCACCATGTAATTTTTTGTGTACCTATATATAGTTTAAAAATTTTAAATGATTGCATTTATATTACTTTTAACAGAGCTTTTCAAAAATTGTGATATTGTGATCAGGAATTACATGTTTGTAATGTAACCTGCAGTGCATATAAATACAACTTGCATTTAATTTTAGAATCAAATATAAATAATTTACTTTCGTAGAGGCAACTTCTTTCAAACTTTTGATAATTTTCAAATTAACAGTATATGTATCAGAAAACGGTCGAAAACTCAACAAATAATGAATTTGAAAGAAATTCTTAGTAAACAAAAAATAAAAATAAAATAAAAACACTGAACACAGTTATAGCAGTGCATGCATGTGTATCTATTTTAATGTTAAAAAAAGTTAGTCAGTTCTGGCTGCTGATTTTGCCAACGCAGTCATTTGTATGTAAATATTATGTTTGTTAAAAATCTGATGGGTTGGCTTATTAGGTAACTTTTAGCAGTATGTGTAACGTTTAACCTTTGAAAACCTCTTTATCTCACAAAATAGTTGCAAATAGCTTTTTATATAGAGACATAACCTAATTTGACACAGTTCCTTTACATTTAACATCACTTTATTAAGTTGAATCTTTAGTTAGAATGTTTTTATAAGGTGACTATACAATACTTTAGAAACACAACAAATATTTTTTACACAATAACATTGAAAAGCCAATAACTATTTCAGTCAATTTTTCACCTGTTGATGCTGAGAACAAAATCTGTCTTTGCATGTCACACAATAACACACAGCTATTTGACCTTGACATTCATGAGCTGTACAGTACAGAGCATCAGAGTCATTAGTTACTATGGTAACCTTTGGGAAAGCCTCAAAGTCTACTGAGTCATACACTTCCCTGAAACAACAATATAAACACAATATAATAAAGTATACGGAAGCAGTAATATTTAATCAAGCTAAATGAATAAAAACAAAGCACATTAGCCTCAATTTAATAATGTGAAATATAGATAGAGTATATCATGTGGTTAGTGTTAGCTTGTGTTGCTGCATATAAATATGTTTCTATAGGACTAATGCTGTGGATTGATTTATTAATTCCTAATAGAATCACAACTGTTCCAGAACTGTAATGAGCTCAATGCAAACACTCACCATGTTTCATGCAACTAATGATTGTACCAAAATAAAAAATAACGTCTAACTGGGAAGTGTCCAAGTGGAATGAAACCTGTATTCAAGCTTATCTAACACAGCAGCACATAATTATATCCAGCATTTGCAGTCAAACCCACCTACATTATAAAATGGTCTTTGTTGAACATTTAAAAGCACATTTAATCCTTACAGCTTCTTTTTACTCACCCACAAGTAGGGCAGGTCACAGTTTTATGTTTGCTGTAATGTCCTTGAATACAGCTCAAACAGAATACATGCTGACAAGGCAGCTCTCTGGGATCTCTCATGTCATCCCTCTTAGAGACACAATAACCACACTCATACCATTCTGGTAGTCGCTGGGCAGCCATTATTATCTAATTTGAAGCAAGTATATATAATATATATAAGTTGATAAGAGTAAACCAGAAATATGACGTCAAAATAAAAATTAATAATTTGTAGTAAAAAGCATGAATAACTAGTCACCAGAGTCTGTCTATAGCCTAACTTTAAAAGAGTTCAAGTAGAAAATAAAAAAGGAAACATATTATGATTTTAACTTACTTCTCCTAATCAGTGATATACAGTAGTTGGTTTATAGCTATACTAGAGTATAGTAAGTTTAGTGGAGTGGTACAGTAATTACTATATCTATAGGCTATACCAGAGCAGAAAAACAGTTGAGTGAGTAAATTACATGTATATATGAAATGACATTGAGTTTCATTTTATCAAACTATTAAGCCCTTGTCTTTTAGTAGACTCCTTTGTTTCTCAATGTTTACGTAGCCTCTGACTTTATTGAATACTTCATAATGCAACATGCCTAACTTTATCTTATGATCAAGCCTTGCATTGATCATAATAAAGCTGGCTTAGAATATCATGCTATAAAACATAATATTGATTTATTGAGCAGGCATTCATTGAAAGTAGTCAAGGAGAAATCAAGCAGTTTCATTTTTGTGATAGCATTGTAGCCTTTGCTCTTACAATGTTGTTAGGCTGTTACTGGAAATTAATCTGAAACAATAAAATTTATTTTAAAAGCTGTGATTCAGTCTACATGGGGAATTCCTTGCTTGCCATTTAACATTGTTTTTTGCTGAAAGGAACTGTATTAAATTATTTTTTCTCATAGCAAACATAGTATATAGACTATTGTGAGCGTTACAATGAGCGTGGAGACCATTGTTAGTACTAGCATAATGTTTTGTAATCCTAATTATTTCAGCTATGGCTTCAAACAATTGTTACTCCGAAAAGTTTGTTAAATGCTCACTCTGTGTGGCTTTTAAAATTTATTAATTTTATATACCAGTTCATGCCTGTATGTATGGGCTCTACTCTGCTAAGTTAGTGGGTTGTTTAAATTTAAACTGCATGCACTATAGCTATTTACTATTGAGGCCTTATCAATTTACTTTATTACAACATGCATCTCAACTTATATTGTATAAAATACAATACAATATGTCAATTGACAGAAAAGAAAAGTTTAGTTAAAGCCAGGTTCATTTCTGTTCGTTAGAGTCTATGTTATTTGTATATAATCGATTCTCAATAACATCCATTATGATAATTGAAAAGGTTAGATTGTAATGATTGGCAAAACTCAGGCTATACTAGCTGCTCTTAGCCTGTATATATACTTATTGATTTATGTATAACTGTCTATTGATCAATATTATTCACTTATATCATAACAGCTTTTTATAATGCATGGTTATGATATTCTGAGATTAATAATAACATTGTATATCCGATAAGCATGTAGTGATAAATATAGAACATCATTTTTTAACGATTTTGTTATATATTATTATTTGCTTAATGTTCATCACTTTAAGATTGGTTTAAAATTATCATGTATACACATACTTTACGCTGCATTTTTTTTCATAAATACTTATTTCAACCTAGTATAGAGTGTGTGAAAAAGACCTAATCAACAATAACGTCTGACTGTCTATAAATGTTATGTGTTATAAAGATTTTCTTGGTATTGTATTAATAAAATCCTAGAGCACTATTGAATGTACGTAGGTCAACTAGTTTGAATATTGTTAGTCATATATAACCTCCAAAATTATAGCAGTTATGCTCTCATGTTATAATTATACAGTTAGTGAGATATAGGAAGTTATAAAAAAAGTTTATATAGCATAATGATAATTACTGAGTGTTTTTTGTGCAATATGTTATAAAAAGCATCACAATTTTTCACTCCATATCATAGTAACTCGCCACTTTTTTCTGCTTTATTATTGCCTTAAAAAACTTCTATGCGAGTCTTGCTGATCATTATATATTCATTATTTAAGAATTTGGTTGTATGCAATCGCATATATTATTAAAGATTGTAAAACGGTTAGTATTGGATGTTTAAACAGTGTGTATAGAAAAGCTACATTACTTTATAAATTAGTTTTATAAATTAGAATGAAAAACATTTGCATGCAGCAATAAACAGTTGCGAGCATTATATAAGTTAAGATTAGAACTATTTGCAAACACATACTATAGTTTTAGCTAGCTCACTGAAAATGATTATTGGCCACATAACTAGCTTTAAACTTGTGTGTTTTATTCCTTTTTATTTTCGTTAAGTGTTAAAACAGCTTTTTGTGAAAAAGCTTCGACTTCAGTTGAAAAGTAAATAATTATAACAAATATACTGTTATATAGTATAATAGAGTGCTATATAGTATAATTTTTATTAATAATATAATATAATATGTGTACATGCTTTGATGTTATGCTATAAACAGGCAACTTCCCAATATTAGTTTAATATAGTTATATAGCATAATATATGCGCAAAAATTATATATTAGAGTAATAATTATTCTGGTAACCAACTCTGATTAAGCTCAACCTAAATACAAATTAAAGCAATCTCACAAACACAATTACTTAGATAGTATTGAATATGAGTTTATCAGGATTTGTACTATGGGTAAGAATCATACTGAAAATGGTTTCTGTGACTGCTGAAGAGTTTATGAAATCACATCCATTATATGGGTCGTTTAAAAAAGTGTTGTCAGACTTGTGAAAAGTCATTTCATTTAGAATAATTATATTGTAGTTATAAGAACAAAATATTATCCCATTAAGTCCAAATGTTAAACAATAGAATGAGAATGTAAAATGTTGAACATATATTAACAATCAAGTCCAACATAGGCTTAGCACATTACTTAGGTTTCTATTTCAAGAAGATACAATTTTTTGTCTCCCCAACCAGGTACAGCCAGTATTCCATCTCTGATACTCGGTACTCCAGCAAAAGAAGTTGGTAACTTATCATGAGTCAGTGTCTTGAGAATAACGCCTGTCAAATATTTAAAAATATACACTGCCTTGGGAACAAAGTTAACTGGAAGGTTTAAAAAAATATCAAAGTGCACTCAATTTACTTCATAATTTATAGACAAGGTTTGTGAATTATGTGAAAAAATGTGAGGATACACAAACTTAGATTTCAGCAATGTGACTACATTATGGAGACCGTAATTTGATGCAGCAGAAACAGTATTTCTAAAACTTTCAATATTTGTTTTGCTAATATTTTTCAACATTTCTAACACTTTTGATGAACTCTAAAAACATATTTGGAGTCTTCTACTCACAACATACACATGCTTAAACAACCGTACCTGATGAAGAAATGATGTAAAGCGACTTCAAGCTTTGTCCAGAAACATAGATGAGACCATTAGAATCTGCACAGACACTGTATCCATCTGTTACACCATCACATGTCCAGACTGTAGTCAGCTTCCCATTCTCTACTTTGTACTTTATCAGTTTACCTCCACCAACTCCTAGCAGATGACCATCTGGTAAAATGTGTATGCCACGTGTAAGCACATCAGGACGAGTAGTCCCTTTCTGTTTAGTGATGAAGTCATAGATGATCAGCTGTCTAGTATCTGGATGATTCACCACAACATGTCTGTCAGAGACTGCCAGTACTGCTGCTTCAGTACCTGTTCTATCAAACTGAAACAGTTGTTGTCTCTTTGTGATGTCACCAGCTAAACACATCTCCACCTTAGATATGTCGTCTTTCCTGTGTAGAATGAAGACATTCTGAGGAGTCTCAATCACTCCTGATACTACCTTCTCACTTGTACTGTATTCAGTCAGCTCATTACCATCTCTACTCAGTAACTGTATTCCATCAGTAGTACCTATGAGTATGCCACCATCTTCTCTGTGATTGGCTGAGTAACACCGACCACTTGTATCATGTTCAGATATGAATGTCAGTGAAGAAGGAACTGTTACTAGACTGATATTCAACAGTCTATTTGTGTTTTGACCTGTAAGATCCTATGTAGTGTTAATAATTTAGTATGTTTTTTAGAAATCAATTTTTATTAGAAAGCATTTATTTGCTCAAAAATGTTTCCTAATTTTATTTCGATCAGCATAAACCTATAATTAAGAAAATTAGATGATTATCTAATGTAATTGCCACAAGTTCTATAAATTTTTGCTTATATATGCCTGTAATTTCTATAAAGACTATATATGTTTATAGTATGTGCAATTCATTTATGTTATATGTGCATATAATATGCCTGCATATAATATGCAAGCATGTATATATATGCAGCATGTATATATGCATTCTATGTATATGTGTATATACAGTATGTATGTATGTATGTATGCATGTATGTGTGTGTGATATGTGTGCAGAAATATAGTATAACATAGTATTGCATGTAATGGTTTGTTATAATGTATTAATTTAACACACTGTATGACTATGGTGCTTGACTGTCATACAAAGGAGGAATAATAATTTATTCATACTTTAATTTTTTAACTTCAACAAATAAACTGTAAAGTGAGTTATCAACATGATTTAAAGTAAAAATTATTGTCTTGCAGTAGAGGCTACACATGGAATGTAATGACTAACAGTTGTAGGTCTGTAGCAGCTTCTTTGAGAAATAATTATGATCTTTCAGCATATATAGTGTGCAAATGTAATTTGCTGCTCACAGCATATAATTGTATGTAGGTAGTGATATAATATACATGCTACTTTATCGTTTATAATGTACCATAAAAATATTTGTTAAGTTATCGTTTTGAGAGAACCAACTAATTGGCAGATGTTCTCTGATTGGTATAGCTAAGATATTTTCAAAAAGAACGTCACAAACCTGTATTTATTGCAGTTGGTGGATCAACAAGTTCACAATCATCCAGTTTATCTGCGTCATGTCTGTTCATCTCTTCTGTTACTCTCTTCTTCTGTCTGATCTTCTCAGTCACATGACCATCTTTCAGCAGACAATGGACCTCAGCTTGTGTCTTCTCCAACCCATCTTTCTTCAGCATCAGCTTGTTGTAGAAATCTTCCACCTGATTGGTCACTTTAGCCTTGTGGTTTATAACTCTGTCAATCAGCTCTTGACTCTCATTAGTTAGTCTTTGGATCTAAAATGTTGCTGCTGTGTAAACAAGATATACATTTCATAAAACAATTTAATTGGTTTGTATAATTATATGAACGAATTTTGACTTAATTACATTTTCAGCTTGTTTTCAAGCTCAGACTTCATATGGCAAACTTTGATCAGTTCAAAGAAAAGTTTTTTAATCTCAGAAAATTTTAATTTTCAGTGAAAAATGATTCTTCTGATATTTATACAGGTCTTCCTGTCTAATTTGAAAATATTTAGCAAAAATGCAAATTCTCTGGAGACAAAATGTTCAATTTGAATTTTTACATTTCGCTGGATTAGTTTCTACTGAAGGGTTTATTGAGAAAAGTTTGTTTGGGTTCACTGAAGATACTTTTCTTTTCACTCACAAAACTTTCAATTTAGTTTATTGGCTAACAATAAATAGTTTTTTAGTTGTCACATATAAATTCTGCATTGTAGTATATGTATGAAGCATTTATTCCTGTATTTTATAAGTGTTGCTGTCTAATTTTAGAATATAGTATCATGGTAATCATTTTTTAAGAACATATCAACATTAAGTGTTATATATTAAAAAGATGCAGAGTATACTATTACAAATACTTCATTATCACTTTGTTTAGTAAGCCAAACTTGTGTGAAGTTGTATATAGCTATTACGGATTTCAAAGACCTAATGAGAATATATATAAATACGCAAGATAGCGATATTAAATTTATTACACATTGTTAATGTTGACCTAAATTTTTTTCTAAAGTTTAATCATTTGAGGATACGTACACTTTCAAAGATTTTGGTGTTTTAAAAATGCATCACAAAAAGAAACTACAACTAACCACTCACCATCTCATCTCTAACTGTCTCTATCTCTTTTATAACAACCGAACATTTCTGTTCTTGATCATCAAGATCATTCCAAACTTTCTTGTCCAAAGAACTTATCTTGGTAATCTTTTCAGCAATTACTTTTACCTGACTGGAAAAGTAGGTGTTCACCTCTTCTTTCAGTGATGTGAGAGATTTAAAATCATGTTTTTCTTGATCTACAAAAAGAAATATAATGCTGAATGTAGTAATCAATCAGAAACTGAATGCCAAAATTTACGTAGAAACAGCAAATAAAGCCCATCACCCTATATATACTGCATTTCCATTTTTAGTATTTTTGACACCCAGTAAAACGTAAAAGGAAAGTGTCTAGTATAAATTTCCATCACTCACTTGCAAACATCAAGTAATCGATTATTCATTTAAGTATAACTGTAAAGTAAATTATTAGAGATCAGTTTGGCTAAAGGGCTTATTAAACCTCATTAAACCTTATTAAACCTTATTGTCAAATAGTCTTGTAAATCTACACAGCTACTGCTGAGCTCATAGAAAGTTGGCACAAAATGACTGTTAAATCAAAAGATACACTGCATTGCTAACACAATTTGTTTTTAGCTAAAATACGCACCTAATGTTCATCTACAGATCAGTAGATGACAAAAAATCTCGCAATTTTATTTTTATAATGATTTTATATTATTTAAATAAACTGCAAAAACTATAATATAGCAATTTTGTTTTTTTTATTAAGTGAAATTGTACTCTGTATTGCAACCATGAAGCAATACTTTCAATTTTACTTTTCT